>VNJM01002802.1:0-286052 GCA_008042475.1 Drosophila kanapiae | reverse complement strand
GTCAAAACCCGGTCCGGGAGGTCTTGAGGGTGGTGACGTTTGAGTCTTCTTCTGACTCTGGTGCGATGATCAGTATTATTGCCAGCAGCAGAACCGAGCTTCCTGGCTAGGCTGTTAGGATGCGCATTAAGCCTTTCCATGTATTTGATACAGATGTCCTGCAGCTTGTCTCCTAGCTTGGGCACCTTGAGATCGCGTTCTATGTCCCCGGTTCGCATATACCAAGGTGCAGCAGAGATCCTTCTTAAAGTCTTTGCTTGCAAGACTCGTATTTTGTTAAGATGACTCTTGGCAGCGATTCCATAGACCTGGAGACCGTAGAAAAGACCAGGCGCCAGTATGGTCTTGTAAATTATGACCTTACAGCCGAGTGACAGCTTGTTGCGTGGAGCAAGAAGCCATGACATCCGAGCAACCTTGGCCCTGAAGGATTGCTGGATATTAGTGATGTGCCTGCTGAAGGTGAGCTTCCTGTCCAGGGTGATTCCCAGGTATTTGTACGCCTGGTGGTGGCTGATAATGAGAATATCTGTAGCAAATAAAATGTAATTTTCAGTAGCAAAGAAGGCATATATTTTATTCGGTTACTCAAAGCATACATGTAAGCTAAAAACAGGTATGTTCTAATATGAAAATATCCACAAATACTGAAACTTAACAAATGTTTCCATACAAAAAATGCCAGAAACATGTTGAGGAATACTCATTGTTGGTAGCAACACATATGTAGATGTTGCACATGCACAGCAGGCTCCGCAACTCTGTCGATCTAGAATTCCCAAGTGCACTTTTTGGGTACAATTTAAATTGATTTAATAATCATATAATTATTAAATAACTATTTCTATTTGAAATCATGAATTATAAAAGTTCAAAAAGTACATTTTTATACAACAATTCTTCTGTTTAAGTTGAAATTTTAAATTATAAAAGTTAAAAAGAAAATCTTTCTCCGCTTTGGTACCCCTATATACCCCTTCTAAATTTCCACCTACTGAGCATGAAAAGCCTTGCATACTTGCGGGCAGCGAAGTAAGGATTTTGGTCCTGGCAAAATCCAGTGTCGATACTGAACCAATGTTCGTCTGTCGTTGCTTTTTGCGGTCTTTGCGTGGCATTCGCCATTCAAGTGGGGCGATTGTGTTGCGGGAAAGGGACTGTGGTCGAGGTTTGCAAGAGGTGGGCGGGATCCGTAGCTGGAAATCATACAAAATTGCAATGATTATGCACGCGCCTAGTTGGCAGTCAATTGTGGTCAGGTCCTCATTTGTGTGCGGCCCAAAGTGGCCCATTAATGGGGCCAGATGGTGGCAAATACGGTTGATGGTGGGCTGCCAGTTTATCGAAATGCGAACACCAGCTGCCTCCAAAGAAGTCGTTACAATTAAGGCAAAGATTTTTTATTAAACTAAAAATAAACAGGAATTTCTGAGGTAATAGAAAAATTCCAATTAACTACTAGTTTAATATTTAATTTGGATTTATTGAGCGCCAAAGATATATAAAGGAGCAGAAGTATTGGGCCGATGTTTTAGATATTTCAAGGATCAAGGAAGTAGTGTCTTCTCTCTAAAAACATATATACATTGAAGCCTTGTGCCGGAGACTTTTTAAAATTGAAATATATAAATAATAACACTTAAAGGCCATCCAATTAACTTTATTATCCAGTCACCTACTTTATTCACAGTTTCCCACACCATCACTGGAATATTTCTCTTGGCATTGAGAATTTCCTTTTGCCTGAAAAAAATATATATATATTCGTATGATCCAACCGATATATCATGCATGATGTGCTGAGCCAACGCAAATCCCTGGCACATTATCTAATGATTTACTGAAATTGTCGGTCCTGGAAACGAGAGTGAAACTTTCTTGACACTGCAAAATGCATATGTGTGTGTGTGTGTGTGTGTGTGAGTGTGTGTGTGTGTGGGATCCAGGGGGATGGGGGCACAGGAGCAAAGCGAACACACACGCTGTCAGCACAAAGAGCAAGCCGAGCAGGCAAAAGCAATCCTTGCCTGCCGTCTCATCATTTCAGCTGTCACATTAAAAATGCATAAATGTTGCCTAAATGCAATCCAAGAAATGCAACTGCCCGTAATATGTGCAAAAACTATAGGGCATGGGGCAGGACGAAGGCGCCTCCAACCAATCAAAGTGTTCCACAGAAGCGGCAGGGGTGAAGGTGAAAGGGCCAGCGACGAGCTGAAGCATACAATTTGTAACTCGCCTGCCATTTTGTGGGAAAAGATGGTGAGAGATACACTTGGAGGAAAAATTATAAGAAAGCTGGGAAATATAACAGGTTTGAGATAATGAAAAGGTTGAGCTTAAAGGGCTTGGTTGATCACCATAAAGGCAGTTATGCTGACCGAAATCTGTACCGATTTTTATAAAAATAATACTCACAATAATACATGTTAATCTTTATTAAAAAGTAAAAGTGAAAGTATGTCATAAGATATTTAAGCTAGCAATATCTATTGCACTATGTTACCTTTTCTAGAACAGTTTTCGATATATGTTAAATGGATTTTATATTCCAATATTTCACATAAAAAATAGATATATCTGTGGACACCTGTACATATTATACGAAACCAAATTTGTCATTCCTTCAAGTGAAGGAACCTTGAAATTCCCGTAGACTATATTCCCGCAGTGCAGATACCTTTGGGGCTACGGCCTTGTCTTTGCTTTTACCTTTGCCATTGCCTTGTCTGATGTTGCCTACGTTGCAGGTGCGAGGTTTGGGATTGGAATGGGATGTGGACGTGGCAGTGGAGGCGGTAGTGGAAGTGGAAGTGGGAATGGGAATATGTTCCTGACTGCGGATGTGTGTCTGTGGGGGGATTCTGTGCCTGTTTCTCTGCTGATTGTCGTACTGTTGATCTGTGTTTTCACTTAGATATTGGCCCGGGGGCTGGGCGATAACGGTACGTGTGTGCTACCATCGATACAGGAAGTTTGTTTGTGGCCAACTTGCTGAGTGGGCAGGACTCTGGTAGGCAGAAGCATGAGCATGAGCATGAGCGTGAGGAGGAGCCTCTCCTGACATAATGGGAATGGGGGCCAGAAGCGTATGGCAGGCGGATTGCCTGTGGAAAGTTCTGCTGAAGGCTGGCCCAAAAGTGCACAGCAGAAGGACGACTGGCAGGCTGGCAGGCAGGCAGGCTTTCGTTATCCAGTAAGCAATCGTTTCAAATTGAATTTTCTATTTACCCAGTCGTCGATATGTTTGGAATTGCCCAACGACTCTCGCTCGGTTCCTCCTTTCGATTTGTTTCGCCAAGTTCTCCAGACAAAAGTTAAGCCAAATGAGTTGCACTCAAATATGGATGTTCCGTTCCCTGAGGCAGAGTGAAGTTTTTCGCCAAATAGGACACCTAGAACTCGATAATCGGTGGTACTATTAGCATCTGCTGTGATTTAAAACGTCAATGGCGGTTATATGCTTAAGTATTTATTTTTAAACAAGTCTCAAGCCAACAATGAAGTAAAATATGATATATAAAATATTATTTTTAATGAATTTATGATTATTTTTGAAGAAATATTTAGGGATTGTGTTTGGAACTGTCTTTAATCTAAACACTTATGGATTCTTGAGCACAAATTCGACCGGAGCGTTCGCGATCCTCTTTGAAGTCTTTGTATCACTTATAAACATTTTTCTGCGACATGGTAAAATCACCAAAGGCCTTCCGCAACATCCTTAACGTTTCCGCAGTCGAAATTTCATTCCGCAAACAAAATGTGATGACACTACTCTGCTCAATTAAAAATTAAAAAATGCACTCTTGGTCGTTTAGAAAACACAATCGTAATTATATTACAGATAATGTCATTAACAGTCCTGCCAACTCAAGAAAAAATGAACTAACCCAAAATGTTAGTCCCGCGAAGTTTAAATTGAAAATTAACCTCACAGTAGTATATATATTTTTCTGCGATAAGTATATGTAAATATATATCTATAGATGATTCTCTATTTATTTGTATAACAATTCCAGGCCATCTCACCAAGCAGACACACGAAGCTCCCTAGCAAGAACCAAGAGTACACCTTGAAAAGCATTCCAAAGTCCTGGACAGTGAGGCTGACAAACGGACGACAGTCGTCCGTTAGTTGGACCACCAGTCCCGTCCGGATCGCATCCCGGTGGCCGCGACTCTTCCAGTGCTCCCAGAAGCCGAACTGACGCGACTGGGTGGCGAATGTGTCGAAGTTGACCTGAAAGGGCGAGTTCCACTGCATTGGAAAGCGGAGCGAATGGGTTGCGGTGCAGAGCCTGGAGGCCAGGCGAAAGGGTGGCAGATGCAAGCGACGCTGCTGCAGCTGGACAACAGTCCAGTACTCCGCTGTGGTGCAGTAGGCGTAGCTGGTGTTCAAACTGGCCAGGTGCTCCTTCAGCGTCGTTCTATTAACCACCAGGAGGCGTGGCTTCAGGGCCGACGGCAATCGTTCTACGTTGAAGTACATTTGCATTTCCGTTTCCGTCAGCATGAGACGCAAGGGTGTGGCCAGAAAGTCCTTGACAGTCTCGATCTGCGAGCCCGGCATCTGAGATACACGAAATGTTAGACATACCCTTATTAATCTGGTTTCAGGCAACCCACCTGGGAGGTAAAAATGGACGACAAATTCCCGGTGCGCAGCGTCCACAGGACGAAGGAGGCCAGGAGCACGGCCACGTGGATGTTCTTGTAGGGCTCCGCAAGCGCTCGGAACTCTCTGCCCGGCAGCGGTTGCTGGAAGAACGCCACCAGGCTGAGCTCTATGCCACGCTGCCCGTCGGTGCGCACCAGCTGCCAGGCCAGGGTCGTGGCCAGGAGGAGTATCACGAAAAAGAAGCCGTTCACACGGATGACGCGGTGCATGAATTGGGACGAAGGCGATTCACGTTGCCAGGGGACGAGCACACAGGTGTTCGTAGATGCCAACGGTAAGCTGCCGGCAGTCAGTGCGGAGTTCGGCTGCATTGACGAAAACGGATGCACGCCTATATGTATTTCACGTCGGGCAGCGGCCAGCATCAGGTGTTCCGGGTAGTTGTACCTGTCCACATCGGCCACGGGCTGCAGGTGGAGATGGTCGCCTCTGTGGCGCACGTAGGCTTCGAACATGAGGCCTAGGTAGCCGGATATGTCGCCGTTGGGTAGCTGCAAAATTGTGGATAAATTAAATAAATATGAGCATTTGGTGTAATTCAAATAATTATAGTTATAGAAAATACATGAACTTGTTAAAATCCAAGTCAACGAGTTTGATTGCTGTATTTTCTAATAAATCAGAAAATGTTGTTTAAACAAGATGAGTAACGCCATACGATTTTCATGCACTCGACTTTTTCGTACAGGCTCTAGGATCTTATGAAATTGTGTTTAAAAGCCAAGGAGAGAGATGGAGAGAGAGCTCTAGAGCAAGCCGCTCTCTTGTATTCATACAGCACATATCTTAAGCATTCTAGATCTGTACGCATACAAACGCACTTGCTGTTTATACTACATGGAAACGCATTCTATTCGTTTGACTATTTTTTTAGACTCTGAGCTTTGTGCAAGCAGAGAGATGGTGATATTCGACGCTAGCTGAATAATTTGTTGCATATTGTCGTTCAAATACGGGCGTTACGTATGAGCGTTACGCATCTTCTTATTAAAAGTTCTTTGGTTCTACTGATATCACTTACTATACCTGAAAAACATTTGGGGGATCTTGAAAAATGTGCACCCTCACGTCAAAGCCCCTCAGGTCCGTCAAAATATCCGGACGCTTATATCCCGTCTCTGTCAAATTCAGGATCTTCATTTTCGGAAAAGGAGTGTACGTAAATAGTTCGTTGTACCAGGAGGTGCTGATGACACCCGAGCGATTGGTAAATGTAATATGCTGGAAAGTGAGCATCACATGGGTGAACTTCTTCCGCCAGCACCAATCAAAAAATATGTTCAACTCATTCGTTGACGGCGTCCTGTTCCCCAGCCGCTTATAAATAAATAACATCGGATCATAATGCTTGCCAGCCAAACCGTCCGTAAGGACATCGAAAATGGGCTCCTCGGAGGCTCGAACACTCGATATACCAACACAGACCAGGGTATTGTAGCCGAGAATGCGACGCAGGCTGACATTCCGTCTCAAGCCCCATGTCACAATTGGAATTTGGAATTCCTCGGTCAGCGATTGCTCCAGGGACTTGGCCACAATCATCGGCAAACGCTCCAGCTCCCGATTAACTCCATATATGGTCAGGGTTTCGATTTGATTCGTGGCTATCACTTGCCGGGTCAAGTTATGTAGGAATTTCGACTCATAGTTGTCATCATCGTTCACGGGTTGAATCGGTGTGGCGAAGACACCGCAAATTAAGCAAATTCCGGCGACGAAATGCAACACACCGAGCATTATTCTGGACTGAACTGGGCAGGAGCACTCCTGTTGCTTTTTCTTACTTTAATCTGGAACGAGATCTATACGTTTAAAGCTTTCATGTGAGCAAATTGTGACAGTCATTGAGTATAAAAGGGGTAAAGTTCTATAATTGTGAACCCTAATTAAAGCCAAAAATATTCAAATGAGTTGGCAATATATGTTTCATTTCTTTTTGACATTTTAATAACAGTGACATCGGTTTTTCTAAGTTAATGCCTTTGTTAAGATATTTTTAAAGAGATTTCCATTAAATATCGTTGAGGCTGTGGTTTTATGAGATATTTAAAATTGGAAGAAATATTTTGTAAAAGAATCCAAGCCATTTACTGATCCAATAAAAAAAAAACTGAATATTAAACGTGCACTTGTAAATACTAACCCGACGAACAATTATCTCAGCCAAATATAATTTCCCCTGTTGACACCTTGCAATCATGGCTGCCATCTTACAACCGGCAATCGTCGTCACTCACCTTCTGCTGCTAGCTCTGAACCTGCCCCCTGGAATGATTGATGCTTAGGTTGATTGATGTCTCTTTGCGGCGGGATGAACCTCTCTCTTACTTGCCGCCGGCAAGTCTGTCGAAAGTTTCGCCAACCCACACAGGGGGCACATGGCCCCCGAAAAATATTATTAATATCAGATGGCAGTGTCGCTCAATTTAAAATATTACTAGCAAACACATTCCGTGAACTTGAGTAATTTTTTACAAACAACTTTTGGAATTACTTAATCGCAAAGTTCTGGCAGAGAAATGTTTGCCGACAAAAAGAAGAAAATAAAGGCGGGTAGAATGAAGCGAAAGGAGCGAAGGGAAGCGAAGCGAAAGGTAGGCGGCACATAAATTGTGTTTATTATGAAGGCTGTAGCATACTTTTGTGCGCAATTTAAAGTGCAAATACGAAGAGCAAACGGGGAATCCCCCAGTCCAATCTGCCTCCCTGCCTCACGCATTTCATTAAAGCGCAATGAAGACGTTTTCCGGGAAGTGTGGGCATGTGTGTGTGTTTGCGCGGTGTCTGTGTCTCTGCGTGCCGGGGGAAAGCTGTTAAAAAATATTTGAAACACTTGAATGTTTCCCAACTGACACTAGGCCGTGGGGTTGGCATCTTCGCGGCCCTGCGAGCTGCCCCATAAAGAACAATAAATATTATTTATGGCCCCAGTGATAAGGATACACACACGCACTCACATTCCATCGCAGCTGCAGTCCGCGTCGCCTGTCGTGTGTATTTCTATTTCTCCATATCTAATCGGTGGCATTCCTGGCATTCAAACAGTGAAAAAATAATATCTAAAATATGTAATTTACGTAATATATAATGTGATATAAATAAATACAAAACAATTACTAATAATATGTTATATATAATATTTAAATATAAATCAAATGTCAGCCATTTATATGTAGTATGTATTTGATAAACAGACAACCAAACTGAACCTCACGAAATGCAGCATCTTATTATGTGCTTTGAAAAAGATATGTATACTTGCCGTAATAAGCTATTTTTTCATTATTTTTATGCATTTTTTATCACAATATATATCCATACATTTGGTAATATTTTAGCAGCTACTTTCCTTTAGCAGCTACTCTACCTTAGCAGCTACAGAACCTCACAGTATGCTGCACCGTTTATGTGCTCTGATAAGTATTTATAGTTTTGTTGTTCTAAGCTACCTTTCCATATATTTTTTTTTAGTTTTAATAAAAAATTAAAGAGGTTTAATATTTTAAACACAAAACAATTTTTCAAAAACGAAAAATTATATAAATAATAATAAGTCTGACCCAAGAACTTGATTCCTGAAATAAAGATTTTATTTTTACATATATCCATTTTAATATATTTTAAAAACAAGTAAAGAATTTTTCTCCGTGCTAAAGCCCTTTGCCGTGTTTCGTCGAGTGCCCGCTAGGTGGCTTCCTGCATAGTTGGCCTAATGAACTCGCACACACGTACACTGTGCGGGCATAAATGAGCCGTTGAGCCCACCATTTTAAACACCTGCGTCACATAAAGTAAAGTCACACCTATACACCAAGCTGTACGTGTGTGTTTACCTGATAAATACGGGCGCAGAGACGGCAGAGAGTCAGGCTCGTGTTTATTTTAATAATGTTAACCTAATTAAGTGATTAATATGCAAAATGTGCGCAGAGATTAAAACGATGAGCGCACTGTGTTTAATTATCGAATTAATATTTTTTCACTCCGCCACCTGGCTGGCTGCCTGGCTGTGTGTGAAAATCGTTAGCTGTCAGTTTAAGGTTAAAGTGCGATGACAATAGACCTAGTTTTTGTGTGTTTGCCTTCATATTTGAACATTAATCAAGAAGCTGTCTAGGCTGACAGGAAATTTTACGCCCAAGACACTGACAATTGGTTGTTTACATGTGAAATTTCCATCTCAGATAATTCATTTAATTTGGATTTTGCAGGTTAAAAGTTAAACTAATTTTAACAGCTATTAAAGCTGAATACGATTTTCTGTAAATGTACTTATTTCTACTTAAATACTTTTGCTGCCACCTGTATTTATTAGTATCTACAAAGAATAATTTGAATATATTTATATGCAAAGCACAATTTATGTCATATTTTGAGGGCTTAAAATAAATACACTCTCTCGCAAATAACACACATAAAAACCAATTTACCCGGATTTGGTTATTTATTTCCAAAGTAAGCAGATACAATATGAATTTACCGACAAATTTGAAGCCTGATTTATATCGCTTTGCTCGGCCACACATCAATATGGGTTTGCAGGGCAACATTTGCCAGCGGCCTGGCCCTTTGCGTTTGAAGTCTTCACCACTATTTGGGTTTGTTTTCCAATCACTCGACATTATATGCGGGCTATATTTGCCATATATCTGCGTCATTAATAGATGTGTGTAGAGGGCTTTATAATTCATGAAAGTCCCCACTGGCAAGATGTTTAATCTACTCAAATATTGATCTGTGTACCTGCTGAAGGTGGCCATTTATCCAAAGATAATTTCCGCCAACTATTATCTTTTGCTCCAATATATTTGGCAGAATTTATAGGAAACTCAACGTGCTCGTGTAGTTTATAGTGTCCAGGTGATGCCTTTCGAGTTTATTACGAAACTTCTCAATTTTGTCTCTCATCCCAAGACGAACATCTGCTGCAAATACGTCTGCCAGTCCATTTCACTCATCCACTCGAGAGTCCGATTAACGTGTCTTCTCCGGCAATTATTTGCGAAAGTGTTACTGCCAAAAAGTAGGCAAGGCGAAGGAAGTGTTTTGCATAAGCCTTCGTCCTGCAATCTTTCGACACTAAAAGCTACTCAACGTTTGTCGTCGTTGTCGCCTTTTTTTTCCTGCTTTCAAGCAGCTAATTGATGAAAGCTCCAAATGCTCCTGTAACGACAGCAGAAAGGGCGAAAAAAGGAAATCTCTACGTACATTTTTTACGCTTTTAAAGGTGCTCCTGCTAAACGTCGGGGGGTGGGACAGGAGAAAGGCCTTGGACTGCCTGGAGCATGGCTTTGGAAATTAGAATTAATATTTTTCCGCTGAGTTTACACAATTTCAAGTTGGCTGGCGCGAAAAATGCATGCTCTGGTCAACATCCCATCCCACAAACGCTCTAGGTGGCAAGCGTGCTGCGTGTTTTACACCCTTTTGGTAGCCTAAGGGTATATTCTTATTTTTCCAGATGTTACCAGTGAGAAAAGAAAACACGAAAATGTTTTTTTGAATAAAAATTACATTCTATATAGTTTTAGTATAAAACTCAAATCACTAGGGGTTTTAAAACGTGTCTAAAAATGTGTCTAATAGTATGAAATGATATTTTTAGGATACCAAGTTCTCTGCAAAAATATAATCTAATATATCGGAGTCAGTTATTGTTACGGCTTTTTGTATTTTGGTTAAGTCCATAACCTTTTATCCTTATGGACACCTTTTTAAGGGCTTAAAAACCGTGGTGATTTCTGTAGCATCCCCGAATATAAAACTGTTTTAGTAAACACTTTTGTAAAACTCCAAAATTAGAGAGATGTAATGAAAATGTATACTGCTATTTAATACAACTTGTTCACTTTCTCTTTATTATTTTCATATATTTTTTAACAATTTCTCTGCTTAGCTTTCTACGTATTTGCTCGCTTCTTCTTTATTATAGATTCTTTTTTTAGGTATTTATCTATTTTTCTATCTATCTATTTATTTCCAACTTATAACCTTTTGAAGGGTACTCCCAGCTTCTATCTCCTAGAACTGTCTCTCCTTTCTTGTTATGTGTGTGTTTGTGTGTGGCAGGTGAGAAGGAAAGGAGCACATCTTGTGCTGAGCCAGCGTGCTGCAGTGGTGCATTCGTGGCAGCTCCAGATGCAGCTGCTGCAGCACTGATAATAAATTCATGATGAAGTGTAATTTATACACTTCATATGCGCCCAGCGCTCCTTTCAGCCCTTTTGCAGACCTTTCTCTGCTGTGTTTTTTTCCTCTTAACCTAGCTTGACAGAGGTCTGACCCAAAACGCGAAAAACTTTTCTCAAGGCTTGCCAGCCATGCATTAAACCTTGAAATGTTTGCGGGCCCAGGGAATTCGCTAAAAACTAATTACAAATGCCGCCCAGAACGGAAAGAAAGTCGAAAGCTGTTCGCGGCCCGGCCAAAATTTCATTTCAAATTAATCTAATTTTTTGAGGTTCTCTTACTTTTTTTTGAGTTGTTTTTCCCTCCTTCGGTTTGGGGTTTGCGGGATTGCGTCTAATGAGAAATGCTGATTTTGCACTCTGCATGACGTTGCATACAAATGAGGGGGTTCAGGAACCGAGAACCAGTGGTCTTGGCATATGATTTCCCTGGAACTGGCCTGCATAATTGCATAATTAGTGGTTAGGTGTTATGTAAATGGATCCGGGGCTACGTTGATTGCCTACGCACAAGAATCTGACCTGCTAATGACTCAATGGCAGCTAATTGGAGAGGCGATGCCTCCTCGATACCTCCATTAATTGATGACTTTACGATGAACTTCAAATGGCCTGAACCATGAATTATGAGGGAGTAAGCCAGATACATAAGATTTATATTAAAGGAGCTACAATTGGCTGTTTCGTATGAAATATGGCTCCTTTAGGGGCACATGTCTAAGTAGAATTTAATGCCCATTTAAATAGTTAAATACTCCAGAGCCATTCCCACGTCAAGTGAGCCCCAACTGTACGACAGCTTGACCAGGTATTTGCTCGGATGTCTATCTGTTTACCTTTATGATTATATGCATTTGGTATTGGCCCGGCTGTTGGTCACTTAGTTTTCACCTGGCTAGCATTCTGAGCAGCTCTTTAGCACCTTTGAGGTGGCTTGGTTTGTGTGTTTACCCAGCAGAGAGTAAATATTATGGACACATAATATATTCACGTGTATGCATCGGACTATATTTGGCTCTGCTTAAATTTCCATAGGAATATGTTCAAATGCAGCTTAATTTCCGGACTTCGGTTAGAACCTTGAAAATGCCAGCTTGCAAGTTATTTGCGGTTAATCGTAATATAATTGCTGAAAATCAATACTTTGGCAACTCAATCAAGGTACAAGAGAGGCTTGCTGTGAAATATAAATAGAAATAGAAGAGAAACACAAGGTTTCTGAATAGGAAAGTAAATAAATGTATTTATTTATTATTTAATACAATATAAATATATATATATAATAAATAAATAATATTAAACACTCCAAGATCCACTACTCCAAACTATAAAAGTCTAAATATCCCTTTCAATAGCATATGGAAAATAACGTAATTTTATATATCAACATTTTAACTATCGGAAAATAAATCTTATTTAACTTTAAAATATCGATATTATCGAAAAGTATTAAGCCAATGTATATCGCAACGTTCAAATATCAATTTCCATTGTATTGATTTATCGATATATACTGCAATCCCTAACAGAGACTAAGCTATTAATTGGTTATTTTTTAATAATTAATACTAAATGTACAGACTTTCCTTTTAAAAAATGGTTAGTGCTTATATAGGAAATCGGTTGTAGAACAACATTTAAAATTAATATATTAAATCTTACCTTAAAGCATACATTTATGAAAGCTTAGTAAAAACTGCTTTGCAAATATAATATATCTATAATTTAAAGATAGCTTGAGGCACCATTAAAGTGTTAAGACATTTATCAAATATATGCACAGACTTAATTAACTTATTTAATTTATTAGTTTTGTTTTTCATTTTCTTAAGTTTATTTTTTAAGTTTAACAGGGAATAGCTTTTCCATTTAGTATTAACCTAATACTACAGCTCTCCCTCTATTAACTCTATTTATGTTCAATAAAAAGTTTACTTAACCAGTGTTACTTCTATTTAAATTACCGATCCCCCTTTCTTCCAGTGTTTAGCCAAGCAAAGGTGGCCTTTAAGTAGGGCCCTCTTGCCCAGCGTTCTGCCCAGTTGAGATCGCACCTTCGAACCGAGCACACGTCCCATTTATTTCTTTTCGCCTCAAATTAGAACTGGTTTCCCCCATCGAAATGTCGCCGATAGCCCTGGCCCTGATCGCTTTTGGCCTAACTCTGGGCCAATCTCTGCCCATCGACGAGGGCGAGGCGCCGGTGGCGACCAGCAGCGAGCAGCCAGAGTCGTCGGCGGGGCGAGTGGTCTTCGACCAGCGGCAGACGGGTCGCTTTAACATCCATGTGAGCATCAAGGATGTGGCCATCATCGAGGTGGGCCAGAATGGGCTGGCCGAGGTGAGTGGAGTGTTGCAGTTGTTGGCCCCAGAACCAGTTGGCCAGAAGTCGGCGGTCTAAAAATAACCTGGGATCTCTCAATTAGGAGTCATACAACGACGAGGAGGATTACTATTACGATGACAGTGCGTTGACCGTCAAGCCGATCAAGCTGACCACCGAGGCCAGCACCACGACGAGCACCAAGGCGGCACCACAATCGGTGGCACCTCCAGAGACCACAACAGAGTCCACGGCTTTAAGCCTCAACTCCAGCTTCACTTCCGGCCTGCTGGCCGACATAGCGGCCAGTGTGACGAAGCCCAAGTCCCGTCTGAATAGCCTAATGATCGTGGAGACACCCATTGGTGGAGCCACCAAGGCTCCTCATCCGCACCCACACGCACACCCCCACCATCCGCTGCACGCCAGGTCCAAGGATATTACCACCGTGGCCGCCGCTGCCATTACGCCGCCTTCCCTGCCCGATGGCATCGAGTATACGCCGCCCAAGGGTCCCAACTCGCCCATTTTCAAGGTGAAGGTTCAACGATCTTCGATGCCCGCCGCCAAGAAGTCCGTCGCCGCCGCCCGCTGCCGGAGCCATCAGGTGCGGGATGGCCAGGGCAAGTGCTCCGACTCGATCTAGTAAGCCAAAGCGCAGATAGAATCCCCACTAAGCCGCTTACAAAACCTAACTCTTTCGTTCTTTCTCATTTTTTTCTTTATTTTTCCTTTCATCTTCGACAGCAGAAAGCTCTACAGTATGCTGGTTGGGCTGAATTTCCCCTTTTTGGCAGCCGCCAATTCTCCAGAAAGTGCTTGATGACTTAACAAATAAACGAGTAATAAGACTTAGAGTTTAAGTGCCGCTAATTGGATCTTAGCCTTAAGCGTGAAATACATTGACTGAAGGGAATTGTATTGTCTAAATTGTATTTTATTTGATGGAAAAATTGATGACTTATTAAATACATTAACTTTAGCTTATAATAAAGCAAATAGACTGAAAAATATGTATTCAATAATGTATATATTGAAGAAATAAAGCTCTGCTATATAAAGCCTGCAAGATATGTAAATCGTTTTACTTTTATAAAAAATTTGATTATATTTTAGGTGAAACAAAAACCAACTACATTTCGAATTTAAAATTATTATTTGAAATCTTATGTAGTAATTTCCTAACTGCCTACAAATAAATTCTTAAAATCAATTTACTTATTGTCTGAATTGTTTTTATTTAACTTTGAGGAAAAGAATACCTGCAATTTATTTATATTATTTTATTTATACAAGCTAAAATCACCGTTTTACATACACATAATATTCTGCATTTTAGCTGAACAATTTAGCAACTTACCTGACTTACTTTACGTTAAGTCTAAATCCATTCTACTTAATTCTCTGCCAAAGTCGTTGCTATTTGGATATTTTTAGGTCAGGTTTTATAGATTTATAACAAGGTTTATTAAATAAGTACATTACCATTAAACTCGACTTATTTTTATAGCAAGATACCGAATAAAAATAATATATATACTGAACAAATTTATATATATACTTATATACTTATAAATGTATTAAATTTGTTGCAAACTTTAAACACTCTTTTTCTACAGCTTTAAATATATGTCAGTATTTTAGGTAATTAATTAAATATAAATAACATTTAATATATTATATATATTTACCATATTGAAGCTAATAATTTGATGAACCATATATTTTAAATTCCCCATTTAATTTAACATTATAAATGTTAAAAATTGTTTGCCTGCCCAAGAAGCAATAGCAATAAAACCTGCCATTTTTTAGTTTCCCAAGTGGAGGATAAAACAGTAAATATAATATTTGATAAATTAATACAATAGTGCTGCCTAGTTTTTCTCTCAAACTTTATGTATAAGCTAATTGCTACAGACAAACTTTACACGCAATACACAATAAAATACTCTGCTGAATTCTGGTTAACAACTTTCGGCACATGAAGTCAGTTTAATTTAAATTTGCAGTCAATTTAAAATAATTTCCGTTCGACTTTAAAACACTTTCAATGTTGCCTGTCAGTGGGAATTTTAATCTGTGCAAGTTTTTCAACAGATCCCTTATTAATAAGCCGGGTTTTTTTTGTGTTGTTTGTAAATTGGAAATGTCAGTTGATGAATTGCATTTAATTGCTTAATGGAGAAATGAATTGCGTTGCCGTGGAATATATATATATGTATATGTTCGGGCGGCACTCGATTTTCTTTGCTGGCGCGTGGGTCCCAGGCGTAAGCGTAATTTTTCACCTTATATAACGGGGTTTTTATTGCCACACACACAGACTCACGCATTTTGCTTTATCAATTTGTGTTTGTAATTTCCGCATGCGCTCAAAATGCAACTGTTATGCGAGTGTGTGGGTGCAACCATGTGCATTTGTATCTATGGGCGAAGGCTGCTTAATTGCAACTGTTGCGTGTGCGGGGACAAATCTTTGGGGCGCACACGCTGCACTGCACGGTGCTCTAATTAAATTAATTGCTTAATTTTAAGTTAATTTGCCACATGTGGCAAGTTGTCCTCGTTGCCGTCGTCCAGACAACAATGCCCGCCCACGTGAGCAGAGTCAGGCAGGACCAGCCAGCCAGCAGCTGCCCAGCATCTCTCGGTTCGACCATAAACTACTGGCCCCGGCCATATTCCCATAACAACTGCATTATCCCGGTGGGCGTGATTGTGGGGCTTCAATAGGGTTTAAACTTAATGCCCGGCCTGGCCTACACGAAATTGCAGTTAACTGAGAGTAGGTAACTAACAATTGCCATAATATACCATTTATTTACCAAATATCTTTTTGGGCTAAATGTTTGTAGGACAAGTAAAATGTCCTGGCACTCTTTTAAATCGTTTAAACTCCAGTTAAGGGATTACCGGTAATTACTTAAAGCTTTTTATTGACATTGTATCTCAGTTTAAGCCTTTGTTATGCAATCTTTTGAATTTATTTCCTCCCCTGCCGAGAACTTATGCAACTCCTGAGGCAAAGTTGCCTCCACTTTGTGCCGAAATCTTTTCTGGCCAAGTCGCCCGCACTAATTACCTACATTAGGCCACCTGCACAGACTTGTCGGCACACTCAATTAGCAACTGTAAACTGCAATTTCTATGCAGGCCAAGTTAGTTGTCCTGGCCAGAAGCCGGCAAGCTCAAGTCCGCAACTTTGTCGCCTGCATTATTTATGCCACCCATCCGCCTGCCCCCCCTCCTTGACCTCTCGCCAAACCTTAAATGCTATGTTTTTTGTCAAATTAAAGCAAAGCTAAATAAGCCAGAGAGACAACGGGGTGGAACAACAGTGAAGCGGAAGCGGGACTCCAAACGCGACAACTTTTCGAAAACCGGAAGTGTAGCAGACTCAGCGAAAGTGTGCGCTTTGGATTGGATGTTCGGCCATAACGGATGCGGGGCGCCATCTTGCAGTTGTTCACAAACATGGCGGCAAAGTCCGGAGCCATAAAAGCCACCCACGCACACCATCCCCTAACTGCCCCTCTTCGTGGCGCAACAATTGCATTTTATTTATTGCATAACTAGAGGCGTTTATGGGTCCGAGAGTGGCAGAGGAATGGCAAACACAGGACCAGAAATGGGAGCACTCATCCTCCAGTATCTCCTCCTCCTCCACCCGGAGAGCATGCATACCCGCAGTCCAGCATAATAATTACACTCGCTATCAGCGCCGACATTTCGCAATGAAAAACTGCATTGGCACGCAACCTGTTGTTGGCTTCCTGCTCCGTTTCCTAGCTCATAGTTGCACACAAAGAAATACCATTAATTAATGATCTCAAAAATAATATTAAAAATTTGAAGAAGTAAAATACTATATCCTCTAATGACTTCCGTATTTAATTATAATAATTTTATGTAATAGTTGTTCGGGGCTTCCTTTCTCTCTGTGCAGGTTCAGCTCTTCAGGTCCAGCTAAACGCTGGCTAAGAGGAAGCATGCCTGGGCGTGCTGACCAGGAACAAGGGACGCGGCGCTCCCTCCGGTAACAGCTCCTAACTATGCAAAGCCATAAAACGCAAGTGTCGCACGGATTATTCATGGACGGGGAATGAAGATGAAGCGGCCAGAGGGCTGCCAGTGACAGGTGAGAGCGCACGGAAAGGGAAAGGAATCGGGAAGACGTCCAGTCCAGAAGTGGCAGATGCGAACGCAGGATATGGCGGATGGAGAAGGCAATCTAGGTATAAGGCTTCGCCAGAATAGATTGCATTTAAGGTTTGAGGCTTAAATTTAAATCTATTTAAGGAGAATTTCGATTTATTCAGATATTTTTAAGGAATTCTTAGTAAGTTTAAAGCTTATAAAGAAAAGTGAACTGAACTGTACTGAACTGATTTATTTTAATAATAATTATAGACATTAAACGAGTTTCTATTTACATTTAAGACTTATAATGTGTTTTCCGGCTTTAAGTTCATCTAAGACTTAAGCTTAGCCCTTTTTTAATTAACTTAGCACCTGCTAAATTATAAATAATCAAAATACAATCATTATTGGCCGAAGAGTCCTGCCAGTTCCCCATATAGTTCTCATGTTTTAACGTTTCGTGTACATTTCGGGTTTCGTTTAAACACCCAATTCACTGGTTCGAAAAACAAATTCATTTAAATAAACGGAGGTTATTTTTTAGTTTATTTTAGTCTGTGCCATCTGACTGCTTCTCCATGCTGTTCCATCAGGTATCACTGCCTGAAAACGATGAGTTTCTATAGATTTGCTCTCGAATTATTTGCTCAACGCATTTTTTCCTACATTCATTTTTTATTTTTGGTTGCGCTTTTCGCGAACTCGATATGCACTAAAAGTCAATTTATTCACTTGACTTAATTTGTTTTCAACCTTCAAATCATTCGATGGCATTCTACTCTACGAGCTGCGGGTTATAATCGGTTTTTAGGATTATCGAGTTTACAGATTCCATTATGAAAAGTGGTAAATGATAGTTTATAATTGAATAGGATAGGTTTTGTTTTTAGATAGGTATTTTTATTCCAGTGAAGCTTTGTTTATTATTATTATTACAAATTATATATATTCACTAAAACTAATGCCTTTTATTCGAGAGAAAAATGTGATTTGAAATATCAAGAAGTCGATTAAAGTTTTTATTAAAAATGGCTTAAGTTTATTTAATGTCCTTACTGCTTATTAAATTATTTTTTTAGATTTTCTCAGTACACTCAACTGGCCCTTACAACACCAAGCACGTGCTTGTTAGACTTGGGTGTTAGAAGGCGCGAAGAGAGAAAGTATAGGAAAAGTTTTCCTGCTGTCTGAATATTTGAAACGTTAAAACGACTTCATAGGACACCAAGGTACAACCAAAACGTTATATACAGTTGAAATTTAATTAAATTTAACAACCTGACTTACCCTTATTACTTGATAATATTAAATCAATTTTCTATATATACCGTTTAGTTTTCATTCAAATGAATCTCTTTACAGGCTCATCAGGTACACACATGGAAATTCATGGCATATTACTCATACGCAGTGAACGCATGTCCCATTGATTTAAATTCAAGAAATTCAACGGCAACGACAGCCGCAATCTCGGCCGCCTCCGTTCATTGTTAACCCGCACTCAATTCCAATTCCAATTCCGATTCCGAATCCGATTCCCGGCCCCGACCAAGTCGACGCCCAATATGCTCCACATAAGCGAGAGTAGGGCCAGGATCTCTATGCCGGTAATCGTACGTGTGGAAAAGACGTCAGCACTGATTCCTGCATAAATGATTGAGCATGTGTGGTCGTGTGTGTGTGTGTGTGCCACGATGACTTGCCACAGCCGAATCCCACTCACTATCAGCATTCCTCCATGCAACAGGACCTGCATCTGAACCTATGGCTGCTGCCTGGCTGCCTGTCTGGCTGGCTGCATTATATGAAAATTGATGGAAAATGCCAAAATATTTAAATCTAATTTTGTGCCAGGCGGCGGGCGGCGGCTGTCAGTCAACAGTCGCAGAAGCCGCAGGCACTGGCACTGCTTTCGTCCAGCTAGCCTTTAAATATTCAATTAAATTATATTTTTAAATAACCAGCGAAGAAGGAAGAAATCCTTTAAATTGCCATCCAGTGTCAAATGAAAGCAATATAAAAAAAGGAGCGACAGAATCTAGTTTCAGGTTGGAAGAGGAAATAAAGAAAACTATTAAATTGGCTTTTCGACATTTACGGTCGTTTTTCTTTCATGCAGATCAGGTTTATTCCTAATTGAAATTGCACTAAATAATGGGAAGAAGAGCTGAAAGTGAAGAAATTAAATTAAGCGATGGTTGCTATATTTTTGAATGCTTGAACTTTTAAAAAGATATTTATTGATTCTTAAATTCAAGTATACATTTATTCGTGTTATTTAGTAACTAAATCAACTAAATACACAGCCAAATATACCAAGTTTAATGATACGTTTTCAAGCAAAGAAATATTTATTCGCAGTTTGTACTTAAAGCCTGCTAATTAAATATATTTTTTATGTTTTTTTATAGTTATATATATATTAAAGGAATAATTTACATATCCCAATATTGTTATCTCTAAACTGTGTCTAATTTCCTTTCAAATAAACTAAAATCTCAATGGCAAATACATATATATCTTTACAAAATACTTTATATCCAGCATTTTTGGTGTAATATATTTTAAAACACAATAAACGTACTTACTTTGAGTCGCTTGTGTTTATCGTTTGCTGAATAGAATTTTTGAAAGAAAAGTATTCTTCAATTTTCAAGTTAATTAATGATATACGTCTTTTTTAATTAATAATAAAATAATCAAAACTCTTATTATTCTTAGTAAAACCTTTAATTGTGAATCTTTAAACCCCCAAGCAGAACACTTGCAAAGACTCGACTGCTCTTAACCTAATATTTATTTAGATTTTTACCCACCCGCCCAATAAGCAATACTAATGATTTTCCTATTTATGATTTATGGCAGCCAAGCGAGCATTTTATCTAAAATGTAATAGGGGAAGTTTATTTCCGATCCATTATTGATAGGCAATGTTTGTATATGCTTGCTTGCCATTCACCGAATTCCATTGCCATCTGTGTGTTTGCTTCCCGTCGCCCTTAAACAGGGGACTCGAAATAAAATTTAAATACCGGCAAATTGTGTGTCTTGGCACCTGTCCTGCTGAACCTGAACAGCGCCCCCGCCCGCCTTTTGGCCACACCTCTGGCCCAGCGAAGCGTCCAACAATCCAGCGTCATTCGCATTTGCTATTTCCGCTCTGCACGGCCGTGTTGCTGTGTTGGCATTTCATTTAGCGCACAACTTCACATTTGCCTCAGCCGTTGTCTTTCCTTTGCCTGCCTGCCTGCCTGCCTGCCCGCCGCCTTTTCCCTTTTTCCCATCGCTTGCAATTGCCATTTCCGCTTCCTGAAATTTGCCATTCGTTACACACGATACACACGGACACAGACATACAGACACACGGGACGAAACCGAAACTTGTACAGAAACAGAAACAGAAAGCCGCTCTCTCCGCATGCACCGACATTTTCATTTCCATGCTTGGGCGCATCGCAGCGAATCAATTATTCATCATCATCGATTAAGTAAGAGGGGCGCTTTCGACCCCTCTTCTCAACTTGCCAGCCCCCCAGTAGCCCCAATCTCCCGCCCCGTCACACTTTTATTGTTATGATTTCTGCCGTCTGTAATGGGCACACTTGAAGGACTCCAGCGACGACGAGCAGGACGCAGGACCAACAGCACAAGCTGGAGCAGGAGCAGAAACAGGAGCAGGAGCGGCGACAGGCAGGCAGGGTAAAGACAAAGGGCGCACTCGCCGCTCGGCGGCTGCTCCATTTCGCGTGAATTTTCCTCTCATTTTCTCGGCTTTTCATACGCTGTAATTGGTAGGCGATAGGGGTATCTAAGCAGACGATTGACGGGGCTTTTCATTTGACGAAATTGTGAATTAATTTGAAGAGTACAATTAATAAGACTAGGTTTATTAATATTCCCTTTATTATTTTAATAAAATAATTAAGAATGTTAGCAATTTATAAATAATAAAACAAAAAAAAAAAAAAAAAAAAAAAAAAAATTTGTAGATGCGAATAAAATATATATTGTATATTTTTGGGAGGGCTTTTTTTGCTGAACACGAATCTGTACTCCTTTTACTTACCATAAAATATTACAAAAACGTATTATTTTTGAAGTTGTGGTTATAACCTTTTTTGGTAGTGATTAGATTTGTTTTTAAAAAGATTTTGAATAGATAAGTGTATTTTAGCAATAGCTTTTTGCAAAGATAACAAGCAACAAGATAACAAATTTAACATAGAAAACTAAGGTGTAAAGGTGTGTTGCAAAAGATTTTCAACCTTTTTTTACGCCAAAAGTAAGTTATGGAACATTTTATCTTAAATTAAAGTTTGACTACTATAAGTTCAAAAGCAATTTGCAAGTTCAAATATATAATTTATTAAAAAAAAATGTACACAAATATAAAAGCTAAAGTCGTATTCATTTTAAAGGATTCAAAAATTTTAAAAATAAATGTATAACTTGGACTGTATAATTATATAAGTTTTATTTTACATTAGTAAGTTTTTTTTCAGATTCTTCTACAAAATATGTATAATATATTTCACATATATGTACTTATATATCTTTTGCACCTTCCCAAATTCCAGAATTTAAGTTAATCCACTCGACAGATACTAAAGACTATATAGTATATCCCTAAGCAAACAGAAATTATTCCAAAAAGCCCTAAAAATAAAAATAAATATCCCCGAGTGTAATTGCTTTTTCGCGTGACAGAATCAATGGTAAATATAAAAGTCGAGCAGCTTTGCTCCTTTCATTTTGGTTTTTTGTGTTATTTTAATGAGAATCGCTGGTCCTTGGGCCGAAACTAAAAGCCGAGATTCGCACACATATGCTGACATATCAATGTGCCGGGGCGGAGGTGTGCCTGTGCCTGGTGTGTCTGTATGAGAGTCGTATATCTACACAAACATAACAATACATCGCCGGTGGAGAGATGGGGCGGAAAACTGGGGGAAAAGCGGAGCAAGGAAAGGCGACTGGAAGGGGAAAGGAAACAGACACATGTACTGCCGGCCATTTCCCTGTCCTCTCATCATTCCGCTGTGCCGTGCTCCTTGCGCTTATTTTCGCCATTATCCATTAAATATTTATGAAAATTGCTTTTGCTGCAGTTTTATTCACTTTCCCGCTTCACTTTGCATGCGTCGCGCCGAGGGGAATCCCACAGATACACAGAGCGAGAGAGAGAGAGAGAGATCCTGAAATACGAACCCCCGAACGAGGGGCCAGTGAAACAATAAAGCTTAAGATTTCAATTTCCTTACGGCTTAAAGCTGACTCTTGGCATTCCCGCACCCTGTCGCTCCCCTCTCGTGTGCGATTCCTTGGCCCCATAAATCCCGGCAAGACATGTGCCTAGATAATCCAACATTATGAAAAAGCCCAGCTACAATAAATATTCGCATCAATGGCGCCATTTTTAATAGCCAAATGTTAAACGAGCTGCAAGGCTCTCTATAATGAAATATGGCCGATGTGATGCCTGATACTCAAGCACACAGGACCACTGATATAATCCAGATGCTCAAGACTGGCTTTCGCTGGGATATAGCCGAGGTATCTTATAACTGAGGTATATGTATATAGTAAGTGATTAAGTGGAGAAAAATTAAGCCGGAAATGATAACAGAAAAGCCATGGCTAAATATTCTCTGGTTTAAGTAGGACAAGAAAAGATGCCTGTGCCAATTTCCAAGCTCGCTCAGCTTTTGCGTTTAGAAATCAAGAAACGCTCTTTAATAATGAAAAAGGCCTTTAAAAATAAATAATCATGCCTTATGTATGTATGTATGTGGGCTTAGGTTACCATACTACCCGTGAGTAATATGGGGTTAATTATTTGGCCGCCTTTGGGTCGAGAAAATAATTCGGACTGTACATGCTATAGCCCTGACAAGGGCTTGAGATAAACTGAATAATCTGCCTTGTTTTGCTCTCAAAAGATAATTATTTGACTGCGGGGCTGTTCACTTGTTACAATCCACTTAAATTTGCCACCTAAAGTGGCCACCTAATGTTGCCACCTAACGTTGCCAGCGAAAATTGCCACCCAAAAGTTGCCACCTAAAATTGCCACTTTATTTTACCTCTTAAACGAAGACAAGATTTCCTTGTTAAATATTAATACAAAAGTATATTTTATCAATAAATATTTGTAGTTAATGTTAAACGTAACTCATTAAGCTATTTGGAAATGTGGCCACTTGTTTCTTATAGATTTTAGTTTGAATTTAATTCAAATAAAAGACAAGAAATAGGTTTCGTTATGAAATTAATGGAAAGAATATAAAATCTAAGATACTCAAATTAAAAATTCTTACTAAGATCCTGTGACCTTAATGAATTTACCCAAATATATGCAATTATAAAGCACCAGTCCTTAGCGAAACTGTACTCACCTCTTTCCCTTGACGTCTCCTCCTCCTCATGTCTCCTGTAAATATTTCGGGTCTCGGAATTTGATCCTTTGGCATTCCGAGGCCAATTTCCACATTCCGCCGCTCCGTCGCTGCGTCCGTTTAACTCATCACCTGCCCTGACACCTGGCGCACGTAGCAGCTATCTAAATTTCAATTAGAGTTTAAACCACCCGGACAGCAGGAGGAGTCGAGATCCCTATGGCGTGTCCCAGAAACCAGGTAACTGCTCAACGCCTTCACCTCCCGTGAAATAACTCAGCTCATTAGTTGCATGTTCATGTGCGGCAGCATTTTTTCCGAGCTTAAATCACTGTAAGGGAGGGGAAGGTTGCAAGGAAGTGTGCCCCTGCCCCACTACTATTACATCTCGAGCATATTTACAATATACATTTTTCTGCAGTTTTTTTTTTCTTCTCCGTCTTTTGGAAACGGCGCATCATAAATTTGTTGCGAGGGATTTCGTTTTGGGGTATCTGCGAGGGTTTTCCTTTTGAGTAACGATACTTAATAAACCCGCATCATTTTCCCATTTGGTACTCGCACTTCACACGATCCTCTGGCCCGCGCTCTCCATCGAGATGCCGCTGCCACTTCCCGTTCCCGTTCCCCTTCCCCTTCCTGTTGCTGCTTCCAAATTACCTGTCATTTCGAAATTATGATGCCAAGGAATCGCTGCTGGCTAAGGGGCGCTCCCTGTCCGCCCTGTCCTCCCATCCGATGCTGCTGGAGGAACAATTTTTATGTTTATGGCTAAAAGCGACGCCTAATTTTATTTTTTTTTCTGTCGCGGACCCGGAGGCCTTGCTGCCACATATCTCAAACTAATGCCAGGACTGCTGCTCGTCTCAGAATGTAAAACCTTATGCGCATTTTCCGATTGTAATCTCCCAGCAGGATGGCAGGGGCAAAAATCATTTCGGGGAATCATCCAGCTCCGGGATGCCTGTCATCAGGCCTCCTCCACGCCACACACACATGGTTTTTTACTCCGAAATAACATGACAGCCCGATGATATCCCCTTAAAGTGGACATTTTCGGCAGGGCGCCAAAGTAAACACGGTGACGGAGTAGGACTTGGCATCCTTGGGAAATGGTTAATATGAGATTTACTTCTTGCCGAAAGCTGACAACTGAGGTTTTGATTGGTCACAAGGAGTGTGTGGAGAGCGGAGTGTGGCATATCCCATAAACCAGATGAAGGGCCAGAAGCCAACAGGAGATGATGAAGTGGCATTGGCCACATGATTGTGGCAAAGAAATGTGAAGTTTTCAACATATAAATTATGTTAACAAGGGTTTGCTTATGATTTAATTTTTATAGGATTTTCTTTAGGTTTCTTGCACATTGAAAGTCAATCGATTTAATAATTTGCTATATTTAAAGTAACCTTCCATTCGCTTCAAACTGCATCTTTTTTATAATGCAAAGAAATAAGAATTCAAATAAACTATAATGTTGTTTGCCAAACAAATATTTACTCTTCAAAGGTTTATAAAAATTTGAGCAATTAAAACATTGTAAAACCTTCAAAAACTGCCATGTATTTATTTTTAAAAAGGATAACAACTTAGCTTTTCATTTAAAGACATTTAAAAAGCCTACCAATGGCCGTTAAAGTAAATCTTCTTCCTTAGCATTCATTTAATTTTAAAAATTTAAACAGAAACATCAACTAATTTGTAGAAATTAAATTAAAATCAAGTATTTGATTATTTTTTTTTTTTAATTTCAAATTCGATTCAGGTTAACAATAAATACCATGGCAAATCCAAAAGTCTGGAGCACCCTCAGTCGCTCTTCCGCTCCCAGCTGGTTCTTTGTCAACCTTAATTTGGTGGGTGAACCAACATTGTCACCGCAATTCCATTGAGTTCTAGGCCAAAATATCGAAATTCGAGCCGGCGTTGGGCAATTTACCATCCAGGCTGCGAATGAGTAGCACTCCGGCACAAAAGGCCACCGAACACTTGACGAAGGACCAGGTGTACTGGTCACCGTAGACCGCTCGACAAAACTCCAGGGGCTTCAGCTGCGACCACAGCGACATATTGAGCTTGAAAAATTTGCAGAGTCAGGACCTAATGAGGCGGGCGTAGGATTTGAGGCAATGAATTGCGATTTAATCGCGCTGGATTTCTTACCAACTTGTGCTCGGATATGTACTACTACTACTACACTCGCTCAGGTATATTTCGATATATATTTGGAAATATGTACGGGTTGTCTGCCCAGGTATATAGAGCAGAAACGAATGGCAATTTCATGACACACTTGCTCGAAAGAATTTCTGATTTTGGTCTTGCGTATATACATTTTTCATTTTTCATTTTTCAGAAATGCAAACAAGCAAGTGGGTCAAGACAGCGCCAACTAGCCAGAGAGCCAGCGGGCAGGCAGATGCTGTTGATTTGGCAAGCTTGTTAATTAGCCAAAAGATTTATTTGCAAACCATACACACTAACTTATATACGATAAACATTATTAACTTATATGTGCCATGTGCATACATATATTCACTTCACGGAGCTAAAGTTCTTCTCGTTACTCAGGCACTGATTGCAAATGGTGCAGAAAATTTGCTGGAAAAATAGAGAAGTATTTAAATGAATTTAAATAAAAGGAATTATTATATAGAAAATATTAAGAACTATCCTTTTTCCAGCATTTTAGCCATTATTATATTAGAGTAAGTTTAATGCTTTAATAGGAAATTTATGGGTGTGCTATTTCAACTTTATAATCTCTTTATACTTGAACTAAAATTAGAAACATGTGGAAGCTATAAAAAGCTGTTGTCCAGAGAGCAGAATTGACATAATTCTAAAGCTAAACCCATTACCACTTTATGGGGCATGTTAAATTAAAGGGGAGTGTGGGGCTAAGCCACAATTTTAAGGAACAAGGAAATAATAAGGAAGCATAAAATAATATAGAGAACAAGCATATTAATGTTCTTTATATTTAAAAGCTCTTCATGGTCAGTTTTAAACGTTTTGGTATTATATAAAAATCTCAGTATAAATATGTTATTTAATGTAGACATAATATATTAAGGGTAAGCGAAGTTTCTTTTAGGTAAATTAACTCTGAAACTATCCCAAAAATCTATTACTATTAGCAAAAACAAATATTGTTTTTAAGGGTTTTCAATTATTATTAAAGTATTAATCAGATTCACACATGATTTTATCAATTTTTTCTTTATATTTATTTAACTATTTGTAGTTTTATTTCTAGAACTGCACTAAAATAGAGAAATTTACAAGAAAAACTTCGTTTTTAGCTTCCAACTCTAAATTTTTTTGGTAAAATATAGAATTATCTATGCACCTAGATTAAAGTTATTATTATTTAAACTTACGGGCAGGGAAGATCTTGAATAGCCCCCGCAGCCGCCCTGCGAGGAGCCGGTACTCTCGAAGTGCCTCAGCCAGGACTTGATCACATTCGTGGGCGGCGTTTGGTAAATGCTGAACTGCTTCTTGAACAGCCGCTGCGCGGTGCTGATGGAGTCGTTGCTCTTGTAGTAGGCCCGTATGACGAACGCCCGGTGCACACCCGTCCACTGATCC
The DNA here is from genome assembly GCA_008042475.1 of Drosophila kanapiae. Taxonomy (NCBI): domain Eukaryota; kingdom Metazoa; phylum Arthropoda; class Insecta; order Diptera; family Drosophilidae; genus Drosophila; species Drosophila kanapiae. The sequence continues at coordinate 258,727 of VNJM01002802.1, read as the reverse complement.
ATCCCGACTGCAACTGGCGTCTCCACTGAGAGAGCAGCGGACACCGCGTGCCACTGCCACTGTCCGTTTGCAAATTTTTAGCTAGCACTTCCGGCTCATGGCCGTCATAAAAAACGATCTTTACCGCAACGATGCACAAAAAATAAACAAATAAATACAAATTTAACTTATAAATGAACTATAATTGTAATTTAATTTTTTATATTTATTATTATTAAAAAGAGAATAAAGCATTTATTATTTAATTTATTCATAATTATGCTATTTTAGTTGTAAAAAGTAGAGCGTATATTATCCATCGAAAATTTCAATATTTTCTTATAATTCTCAGGTGTTTATTCCTTGGATAAGTTTTACTAGCAAACATATCTGTGCTCTTTAATGGATTATATTTAAAAATTAAAGTGGAATCCATTTTTAAATTGCACAGAAAGAAAAGACACTAAAAATAAAAACAACAAAGCCTGATAAACTTAACTATTTTTTATGCTTAACTGGATAACTTTGTTTATCTTACTTAAATATAAGAATAACATAACTAATTAACGAATATTTGTGCTACTTTCCTCTTACCTTTTCCTGAATATATATTTTTATATGAATTTTTAATAAAACAATTATATTATAAGCAATTAGAATTATAAGAAAGTCATTTGTCCCTAGTTTCTTAAATTGATTATTATTATTTTATTGAAATCCCTCTTATCCAAGACTGCCCTTAACTATTTTCTTCCAGTGTATGTACGAAAATTCTGTACAAAAAATTTCAAACATTCATAATTATTTGAACGCAATTAATTGGTCATGTAGAGCGGGGGAGCCGCAATGGAGGTGCAATGTGCAATGTGCATCGTTCGTCTAAAATTAGCCACTTTACGACGGCTGACGCGTTGTATGAGCAATCTGAATATTTTCTTGTTAGAAAATCATTTCGTCGGTCGACCATGCTTAAGTTTCAAGTGCAAATTGAGGCAGCTCCTCGCAATACCCGCCGCCGATCTCGGGCTATCAATCAATCAATCAGGCGAAGCCATCATCATTATGCTTCATCAGCGCCAGCAGTACAGTCATCAAGGGGACGTGGCGTGGCTGCTGGAGTTAGATGTGCGCCCAAAATCTACTTGAACTCATTTAAAGTTTGGCTACAAGTTAAATCCGCTTTGCGCTTTTTGGCAAGTGAGTAAGCAGTTGGCATTGCCAAAGTCTTTAAGCCGTTTTGTTGGCTTCATCGAGCACTCAATGCCCTAACTTAAGGGCTTTTGGCTGTTTAATTAGATAACTTGTTGACATAAGTATATTCCCCACAGACGGCAAGAAATTCAAAGGCAAGTGAACTAATTAAGTGCTTAGAGCTGGTAAGAAGATATGGATATGTTAATAAAAGGGGGCAGTTGGGTTCCTATCCTTGACATAAATTATTTAAATTTAATTTGCTTATTTCGGTATAATTTCAATGGATTTCTGAATGATTTTCTAATAGGTAAAACTTTAAAAGTATAAGTACAATTTTGTCCTAGTAACCAATTATAATTAAAGGTAAACATTTTTCTATTAAATGAAATGCTTAAATTGTCAAAGTTTGTCTTAAACAAACCCACCTGCAGTTCTTTCATTTATATTCCATGCATGTTGTTCCTATTTTTGGGTCCGTAACAGCAATGCCATACTCTTGTTTATAAGAAGAAGTGTATTCAAGATTTTCCAAGGAAAATACCCCTTGCTGTTCTGGCTGCTTCTTTTGTTGATTTTGTTTCAGAGATTTTTTTTTTGTTCGATTCGCCATTTTGCTGGACCATCGAGCACGTAACTGCAATACAATGCACGGCCATCGCTTAGATAGATATAGATACATTTATGTAGTATCCGCTGCTGTTGTTGCAGTCAATGTTGCCGTTGCTATTCCCTCTTTTTTTGTTGTTGTCTTTGGTGCTGCTGCAGCAAAGTTAGCAAATGCTGCTGTCGCTTTGCCATTTACACAGTTAGCCGGTCTAACAGGCGGAGATTCGGCCCGGGGTGGTGGGGCTGAGGCTAAGAAGGGGCGGGCAGGAAGGCAGCCATCCATCAATCGCACGTCCAACCCACTCCACGGGGACACAGAGAAAAATAATTCTCCATTTGCTTAACCTCAAATATGTCTTTATAATTCATTTAATTTTTATTAAATTGATCTTTGCACCATAAAGCAGGATTTTTAAATGGCCTAGGGATCCTAGAAACACAGATGTTACTTCTGAAAGTAAGGAAAATACATACATTGTATTCTTAAAATGGAACGAAGTTGCTTTTCTGCTTTAGTTGCTCTAGAACTCACAGGCTTTTATATTTTCGAGGTCGTTCAGCAATTGGTTACTGAGGATGGGATTGGTTTTAATCAAAACAGCTCTTTATGGTGGGAATTTCAATTTAACAAAAGTATCTTTACATGCCATGAAAACATTTATTTAATCCTTTTTTTTTTGGTAAAAAGCATTCCCTACTTAAGACACCTTTCCAATTGATTTTAATTTTTATTTTTAATTTTTTTTTTATTTTTATTTTTGCTGCTGAGAATATGTGCTGTTAAAACTTATTTATTATTTTAAATCCCACAGCAAATATTTTTTCTCTGTGTACCTGTCTCTGTTGTGTTAGTGTGTGTGCATCCTTCGTTTCTTTTTGCTGTCTCTGCTTGTCATTTTGACACCTTCATTTGCTCTGAACATTCAGCTCCAGTCAGGGGGCAGTGATTCTGTTTGCTTTCGCTACTTTCTTTTCTTTTTTGTGCTCCCTGCCAGCAAAATGTGGGTCTGTGTGTGTGTGTGCGATGTTGTATCTGTGTGTGGAATTCGAGAGCGTCATTTTGGGTGAAAATGCTTTAAGCTTGGCGGTCAGCAGGAACTGTTGCACCCTACAGCTATAGCTCGAGCATAGCCAAGGAGTTAATGAAAACATTTTGCGATAATTGGCACTAAATGTGAAGTTCATTGGAGCTTATCGAGTAAATTAAAAGACTTGAGAAAATGAGTTATTTAAATACAAGCCAGAAGGGTTTCAATACAAGATAACCTCAGGGAAAGTATTTAAAGGCATATTTTATTGCACTAAGCAAAGTATTTTTGTAAAATACTTTATCAAAGGTTATTAAAGTTAAATTAAATTATCAGGGGTGGCAAAGAAATCGTTGTCATATTAAAATCACATTAAATGATGCTCCAAAGTATACATTAAACTGTTATTGGCGACTTTTAGATACATGCTTAAAATATGTCAACAATTGTAGCTTTAAAACTTAAAAAGGAATAAAAAACATGCTACAAGCTTAGGTATTACCAACTGCTCTTCGAATATCAAATTAAAAACTTCACTTGATTGGGTGACACAATTAATTTATCTTCCAAAAGTAAAATAAAACAAAATGTAGAAAAACTCTAAGAGAAATCCGTAATAAATGTGTAATACCTAGCTGCTACAATATTACATCCTTCCTGCGCCTGAGACCCTTTGAACCCAAATGCCAGAAAAGCCCGCATTGTCGTTCAATCCTTAGTACAAAAAAAAGTATTGGGAAAAATGTCCGAAAAAGAAATCTGGAGGAAAAAAGCAACAATGCCAAGACAAATGATCCAATGACTGTCTGACTGCACTTTGCCCCATATCACCGAAGTCAAAAAAAAAAAAAAAAAACAACAACTAAGAAATACCAAAAAATGGAAGAAAAAAATGTAAGGAAAATGTATCGGGTTAGATGGCCCCATCACGTAACCCTTTGCCCCGCCCGGCCTGCTGTCTCAATTTCGGTAAGCGTCCGTTTTTGTATGTAAAGTTGGTGGATTTGGCACCACCCACCCATCTCCGACACGCTGGATGATGATGACAAAGGGCAGCGCAAAAAGCCACTCTCAACTAGGTCAAGACTCCATTGTTTATCTTTTTTGGATGCCCAAGCACTAGCATCTGGCAAAGAGGATTCCCACACATACTCGTACTTGTATCTGGGACTTGGACTCGGACCCGGTCCCGGACCCGGGTCCCTGGCCTGCATTAGCCGGTCTCGAGCATTCTTCAGCCGGGAAATTAGCAGGGAACCGAGAGCTCACAGGCTTATATTAAATTTTGCATGGCAAATGCTCCGAAGAAGGTCAAACTGCAGGGTGGCTGTGGCAGCCGGACGCTTTCATAAGCGTTTCACTTTCCGGCGGGGCCGCAGATAAACACACAAGTTCGGTTTGGCACAGAGAAAAAAATGGTCATGTTATAACTCTCCAATTTTCTATAAATAACCAAAATTAAAAAAAATTATCCTATTTAATTTTTACAAGGAATAAAGTATGATTAACTGTTTTATATACTAAAATCTAGATGGTTTTTAAAACCATTTTAAACGGGCTATGACGTTTTTTAAAGTATCAATTTTAGTAAATTGATTTTCCATATTTTTGGTCTCCTTTATAGGGATCTTATAAACCTTAGACATTGGTTCTTCATCCTAAAAAGTTCATAGTCTACGTATACTTATCAAAGCATACTTTTAGACAGATTTATTGGAGATTTCAAATTCCTAACTAATTAATTAATTATCACAGGGCAAGTATAACATTTTCTCTCTGTGTGCCGCTGCGGAATTCAAGGAGTTCGTTTGCAGGGTTGTAAATCTGGCTAAAAACAGGATAGCAAGCTCCGGCAGATGCAGCGGAAGCGGATGCAGGAAGCGGGATGCAGGAACCAGAAGCGGGAGGGCAGAAGGGCGAATCCCATCGCCAAGACACGCGCGGATGTAAGGCGCTGATAGCGCCGGCTTATCGGCTACCCGAGGAACTAGGGAGCTGGCAACTGGGGAGTCCTGGCACTCCCGGGATACCGGGTTGCATCCTGCCAGGGGACACATTGCGTGCGTGGGCATTAAGGGAGCATTAAAAGTGAAGGAGCGTGCGGTGGCGCCGACTCCTCCTGCTGCTTCTGCCGCTGCAGCGCGAAAGTCGAGTGAAAGTTGGCAGCCAGAACGGGGCCACTAAGTAAGTGGCCTCTTAAGCAGATTTACCTCGCCTCTGAGCCGAAAAGTGGTCGAAAGCGTATTCGGCGAATTAAATCTGCGAAAGGTCTTTAATTTTAAATATTTATTACGCACTTTATTTGGCAGCTAACCACCGAGTAGAGTTCCATTAAGTATAATCGAGTTGCTTAACGCTACACAATCTTTTTGGATGCTGAGGTAACCAGGAGGACAGATCCCCAAAGCAATTCCAATAACTGAAACTCCAAAAAGTATCAAAAGTGGTGGCCCCTTCATGTTTCAGATATGAAACACCATTTTCATCCACCACCATCAAAATAGTTTTGGTTGATTTGCAACAGTTAAAGCGGAACAATATTTAAATAATAAATTAAGCGGAACTACAAATGTACATATGTATATAATATACAATAATTTATAAATAAATATTTCATTTTAAAATCACATTTCGTTGGTTTATGCAATAAGCTGCTTTCATCCATGTACATACATTTTATCTGGAATTATATAAACGAATCGTGTCAAACGTAAGTCTTGTTATGTATAAAATATATTGATTTTTTAGTCGCTGTTTATTTTTATTAATAAATGACAGCGCAAGAAAACATAAAACTATTGCATATTTATCGGCTTGTGGAAGGTGTAAAATATATGTGACATGTAAAGTTAGACTGTTAGTTGAAATGTTAACAGAAGCTGCAGCAAATTCATTAAAAATCATTCGTATTATTTTCTCCTTCTAATAAATGCGAATTCCAATGAAAAATAAATATAAATAGATAAGATAATACATCGCAAATATTTCTTTAAAAGTATTGAAGTATTAAAAGTTGTTTTTTATAATAAAAATAAGTCTACAGAGACTATTTTAATTAATTCTGTTTCTGTTTCTTACATTCTTGATATAAAATATCTGTTTTACGTTTTAATATTATTTCTGGGAATGAAAATGTATCAATTTTTTATTTGAGATTTATTACTTTTATAACATATTTTTAAATTGTTTATACAAATCTAAAAAATGCATACTAAATATTATTCTTTTAGTTGTTTAAATACTTTATTTCACGGGCAAAGAGCACCAAGCTTAAATATTTTATAGACACCGAAAATGTTATTATTATTTTTGTTAAATATATAGCAAAGACATGTTCCTTTCCACTAATCTTAAGTTAAATAAATTTTATTGTATGTCACTATAATTACCTCCATAAACAAGGTCGGATATGTACAGATGTATCTTCTGGATCATAAAGAGACAAGAAAATAATAATAATAATAAGTGAAAAACTGTATAACAGAGCTTAGCTTTTTACGCACGATTGTCAGGAGCCTGAAGTATACTTGGACATCCCAATATGGTCCTGCGAATTTTGCCCTAACCACTTACCAACGCCCACAACCTCTTAAGTCGCATACACATGACTTTGACTGTCCAGGACGTGCTGCATGTTCGCCTAATGCCAAAGTGCAGCAGCCAAAGCAGCAACAACAGTCAGCTGAATGGTAAACAACATAAACTATTTAGTCTATGTGTGTCTGTGTGCTTAAAGGGGTTTTCTTGGGGGGTGGTGGCAGGTGGATTGCATAATGGGTACCCACCGTAGCTGAACCCCTCGGGGAACCTTGGCCGCACTCGCTCGGCAATGTTTGTGCCATAAAGTATGGATTAAACCCAATATCGGTGGTATGCATAAGGCTGTGTACTTTAACTTATCGGACGAGCACCTTGTATCGCAACTTGTTGCAGTTTTCAAGAGATTTTCCGTCGCCTCCATATGCTGGATATTGGGCGAAAAGATTAGGAAAATTGTGAGGGGGTCAAGCAAGGATGGCTTGGAATTCCATTCCAGAGGGGCTGTATATATATTTTTATAGTAGAGCGAAAATAAACTGTGATCATATGGTAATTAACATATTATTGAATTAACATATTACTGAAAAAGTTATACAAGTATTCCTATTTGAGGTATACAATATATGGGTTCGATATTGATTAAAATGTAGAATTATAATGTTAGAATTGTAGTATCATCAAAGTTCTGAGATATGTATATATGTAAATATTTGTTATCATATATTTTAATTGTGATCGCAATCGGATATTAAAAAATCTTTTGGGGTAATATAATGGGAAACATTAACTTTAAGATCATATAATATTCGAATTGATGGCTTAAGACAGTTTTAGGTGAACACAGAGTTCCCCAAAATAATGATATATATATTTATTGAAAATAATACAAAATTAATAACGAAATACATCAATCAAAAATAACAATATTCTTATTCATATATTTGCAAACAAGAAAATGTATTAAAATTTATTAATATCTGAAAAAATATCAAGATTCCATAATCCAGTCCGAAAAATCTTTAATAAATGAAGCACTGCCTCACATTCCTGTATGCACAGTTAGTTTCCGTAAGAACAGTTACTATGCAGCAGGTTCCCCATTTCCCCAGTGAACAAATCGCCTTCGACGATTTTGTATGGTGCGCTCAGTTGCGAGCGCTCAATATTAAGAGAAAATGAGCCGTGCATAGCGCTCTTTGATGCAATAAACTCTTAAGCTACAGTGCGAACAATTCGACTGTTGCGAGAAATATGGTTCATATGTATAAAATCTTCATTTAAATATCATTGTATGTAAACTAAGTAAAGGCTTGTTAATATATTCTTCTTATTTAAAGAATTCTACAAATTAAACTTTGAATAGTAATTAATCTAATTGCTTAAGCTTAAAAAAAACTACAAATATTATTTAACATTAAGAGTGCCGTAATCTTGGCCCTGCTGGCCCACTGTTCGCTGTTGAGCGTCGAATTTGAATTTGCCAGCGCAAGGCAGAAACGGCGGCGCTGCTGCTTCCCAGCCCCCCGCCTGCCCACCCACTCCTGTTACAACGACAGGCCATGCGAGAGACAGCGCGTATCTGTGAGAGGGAGAGAGCGCCAGAGAGAGAGTAATTTTGCGCTCTGCGTGTTTTTATTGCTGTTGTTTTCTGTCTTCATATTTCTCTCTCTCTCTTGCGCTGGCAGCACTTGCGTTTCTCCTGCGGAAGTGTGCGTGTGCGTTCGCCGTTACGAGTATCTGTGTGAGGTGCGCGCGGCTGTAAAGAGAGCGGCACACGTACTCAGCGGCATTACAAGCGCACTTGCTGCACCGCTCGCACACAATGGGTGGCAAGCTGGAGGGCAGCGACGCCTACGCCAGCGACGACGTCGGCAGCGGAGCGGTTAGCGACCGAGAAAGAGAATGCGAGTACGAATTCAAACTTTGTGGCGCACGGTTGGAAAAGCAGCAGAAAACACACAGAAAATCGAGAACCGAAAACAGAGGAAGAAGAAGCAGCAGTAGCAGCAGAAAGAAAAGCGACAACAACAAAAGGCCGAATCGAGATTCGCGTGTGCTGTCGGTGTGTGCATATGCGTTTTGTATGTGTTTTGCGACGTGCATTCTGCATACACATAAGTTTAAATTAAATACTTTGGCTTAATTAAATACTTCCGCGGCGTCGTTGCTGTTGTTGTTGATTTTCGCCTCTTCTTTACGCGCTTGTGTCTACGGTTATCGATTCTCGTTGTCTCGCTCGCTCTCGCACGCGCACGCAGCGAGTTGTTGTTTATCTGTTGTCTCCCTCTCTCTCTCTCACCCAATCTCTCCCTCTCTGTTAGTCTTGCGTCGCCGTCGCGTTTTGTTTGTGTACTGAAAAGAAGCAGCAGAAACGGTAGCAAACAAAATAAAAACCCAAGACTGCGAAAAGCATAAATAATAAACAACGAGACAAGTGCGAAGTGGAAAAGCGCAACCGACAAACAGGTAAAAAGAAAAGCGCTCGCTAACGGTGAAAGTGAATTTTTGCAAGGCGCTGCCTGTCTCTGTATGCGTGTGTCAGTGTATGTGAGCGGTGTGTGTGAGTGTGTGTCGGTTTGAACGTGGAAAAGTAGCAGCAACAACATTTGTTGAATAAGAACAACCGGAAGATTTTGCCACCCACGAAAATTCAGCACAAAAGGGCCATGCAAAAAGTAGTAGACTCCGCTCTCCCGTGCAGAAGCGGGCGCGTGGCAGCATAAGAAATAAGTAGTAGCAGTCGACAAAAAAAAAAAACAGTGTTGCAGTTTTGCTGCAGTGCTCGCGCTCTCCATCTCTCTCTCCGTCTCCACGGACCACCTTGCAACCCCTAAAACGGCTCTCTCTGCGCCGCCTGTTACCTGACTGCTCTCTCTCTCTGGCTGCCTCTTTCTCTCACTCTCTCTCTGTGCATATCTCTTTGATTGCCGTCTGTGTCCGTGCATCTCGCTCTGGCTGCGCTCTGCGACGCTTTTCCTCTCTCTCTTCGCTCGAAGTTTTCCATTTTCCTGCATTTGACTGACATTCGCCAGCACGGCGTCGTGTGAAAAACTACGTGTGAAAAACTCAGGCGGCAAAAAGCTCAGCAATTTTCACTTTATCCCCAGAGCGTGCTACAATACGGTGTGTGCGTGCGTGATTTTTTGCGAATTTATCGGAAGTTTTCGGAGTTACCACTGATTTTAGCACTGACAGAGTTCCCAGGGAGTTGTAAGTAGACGTCTGTCAGATTTGACGGGCCGTTTGACAGGTGCAGTGACAACAGTGCAGTCTTTATTCTAATCGGTTCATTCGTATCACGGACACTCATCTTTCAGTTGAACAATTATGTGATATTTCTCGTTCAAAATTCAGAAAAATCGTATCAGAAGAGTCGAAGTAAAAACCCGCAAAATAACGCAAGTTAACATTCGCCAAGCGGACAAAAAATACGAGTGAAACAAGCGAACAAAATAACCAATTGAAAATCGGCAAAAAATTTTGTGTGCAATCAAAATTATTTTTTGCATTGTTGTTGTTGCCGCCGCGCCACCATTTTGTAAGCGAAAAAAAAACCATGTCGAAATGAAAACGAAACGGACAAGATATGAAAACAAAATAGAAAAGAAATGAAAAGCGCCGCACGTCACAAAGTTCAGCGCTCAGTTTTTACCGTTTACCGTTGTTCGTTCACCGCCGTTCCATTAATGAAAAATCCACCCTCACAAACAAAACAAAATCAGCCGTCCGTCTGCGTCCGTGTGTCGCTCTTCTATGTGTGTGTGCGTGCGTGCGGCATTTTCCATTTTCCATAAGGGTTGCACACACAACAAACACACGGGGGCCCGAAAAACTTTTTCAAGTTTCCCTGTCCCGGCCTGTCCCTTTTACCAAGTCTTTCTGACATTTCGGCCATATTCCTTCTGTTTTCCGTCCTCTCTTCTCTTTGTCGCTTTCTCTCCCCGTTCCTCGTCGGTTTTGTTATTTGCCGGCGCTTTTTCGCTGCTTTTCCATCTGTTTTTGACAACTTTCCGAGGGTTGGTCGAGCATTTTCCATTCGCCTCGTCCTTTGATTAATGCCTCCGGTTTACCTTTCCAATTAGGACGAATTATGATTGTCATTCGACGATTTCTTTTATGTTTTTTCTTCCACAACACTTGCTTGTATTTCCAAAAAAAAAGGAAAAGAAAAATAATTGTTCTATATTTTCCGTTTCCGGGGCTTGGCCGCATAATTAACCCCATTAGATTCTGATAGGAAATTCAGTTCGATATATATAGCCATCCAATTGGTTTAATTGGACAGGTTATTATTATCAAAAGTAATGCTAGATGGATTTTAGTTCTATGGCTTAATTTCCGCAGATATTTCTTGAATTTTACGAGTGCCGCAACGTTCTTCATGAATTTTAAAACATTTCCTACTAATTCATTAAGTGATCTGAAAGATTAAATGCTTTTTATAAATATCCTCTATTTAATTTGCATATCTCACAACTATAAATTGGTTAATTTCAATAATAATAACCTCTCAATCTTTGTTAAAATTTCTCGATGTTATTACCTTGCTTATATCCTACATTTTATATCTTTTTCATTCGTTAAATTCCAGATTCACATCTGGTTTAATGTGAATCCTTTAAATGCGGCTCGTTTATCATCGCGCCAAGTGTGAATTTGAATAAATTCAATTCCACTTGATTGCCTCGAAAGAAACATTTAAATTATATTTTTATTGCCAAATTCGAGGAGGGAAAATCGTGCCCAAGTGGTATCCTGGGAAATTGGAAATGCAAGCAGAGTTTCTTCTCCTGTGGATATTTTTTAATGACTGTGCATTTGCCGTGCTTTTGATTCGCCTTTTTGATTATTAATAAACCCAAATTTCTCTCTCATTTTTATTCGTCTTGCAGCTGGTAAACCAACATACAAGAACAGCCAGCGAGAAACGGAAAATTGATCAGTCAAATTAAAAGTGCAATAAAAAGTTGAAAGTGTTTTACACACTGCGCTAACGGAGGAAGTTGAAGCGAGGCAGATAGTAAATAAATAAGAAGAGCCACAAGCTACACCACCATAAACAACAACTACAACAACAACAACATCCCACATCAACACCAACCAACAAAAAAAAAACAAAGCAAATATTTACAACTCATTTCTCTCAGCTCTGAAGAGATCCGAGTGTCGCGCGCGCGTTTCCCAAGCGTTAATTCCCCCCCAAACCGATCGAACAGATCGAAAATCGCGCGCCTTCGTCGCACGTAACTGAATATATATATTTCTCGCGCAACCACTGGGCTCAGGCCACAAAAATCCGCCAAAATTCTACACCAACAAACTTTAATCAGCCCCGAGATTTCGCTCCAGTTCGCAACGGCGACCACAATGCCCTACAACGGCGCTAGCAACGGCAGCGGCGGTGGAGGCGCCAGCGGCGGCGGCGGAGGAGGGGCCATAGTCGTCAGCGAGGGACCGCAGAATAAAAAGATCCGCACCGGCGTCCAGCAGCCCGGCGAGAACGATGTGCACATGCATGCTAGGGTGAGTGGTGTCCACTATTGTCCATATATATTCCCAATTGCAATTGTCCATAGGCCCCCGAGACACTGGGCAACAAAACTGGTCATTTTCGAGACAGATATTAATATAATTTGAGATTACTGATCTTCTAAGCTAAATGGCTTATCATGAAGCCTTAAGGAACCTACATAGATTTCTTATAGAAGGGAATATATTATAATAAGTGTTAGAATGCGGTTGAATTTATTAGAATCTCTTATTAAACCTTTTATCAAGGTCTCTTATAGTTGTTAGTTATTTTTTAATATGTTTCTCTATTTAAATGATGCTAAAAAGTAAATTAAAAGGCTATACAATAGGATTAGCATAGATAAGAAACTATAGAAAGAACTACTCCTTTCTAGGTGAAAGTAATCGTACTTCTTAGTTTTATTTTTAAAAATATGGTACTCTGTGGTTGCATCTGATTTTTTCCAAGTGCAGATCCCACCTTCCCATCAACCCACAAAAAAAAGCTCTTGAGGTGGGTGATCCACCCTCATGTGATGCGCTTCCCTGTGTATTAATGCGTTTTTTCGGCCACTCTCGACCAGCTCATAGCACCCATTCAATCAGCTCTCTCCACCACCTTTTACCGCTTCCTGATCCCTTGTATATATGGGTGGCCGCGGGCTTTTCGGGCGGCTGGCCTTGCTGATAAATCCGGGGGTGTTGGTGGTGGTGGGTAGTTGCTGCTCCGATTCTGATAAAGTTTTACGCATTGGGGGTTGAAAGGGCCAAATTGCATGGAGCTTATCGGGGAGTCGCTATATCGTACAGTTTTATCTGAAATATCACAGAGTGGATTTCGTATTTTTACTATTCAATATTGTCCAAAATCAGATTGAATGGCAAGCATAACTTAAAATCAAAATTGGCATAAATTTACGAGCTCGTTTATGTGAGAAAATACTTTTCTGCATGCATAAAATCGAACGTTTTTCCTGATTAAATATGTATTTTTCACATATTCATTTATGCTTTGCCACTCGATGAAGTGTTCATTGAATTCGCATCTGAATGACTTTAGTTTGCATTTTTTAGACTGATTCTAGATAGTACAAATGGAGAATGTTAAAGTGCAAGGTATTCATAATATTTCAAGAAGATTTTTGCGGAAAGGGAAAGGGTCCTTCATTTTCAAGGCATTAAAGAATATATACATTGAGCAATCCCTTCCATATTTGTTCCTAAATTTGTTGAATAACTAATTAAATATAACATAAATGTGAAATTTATATAAATTTCTTTATTCTTGAATTCTCCGCTCGAACATAAATATTCCAAAGAAACAAGACCCAGAGATGCGAATTTCTACAGCACTGACTCCACACTTGATGCAATTAGCTTGCAGCTTTCTCTTGCCGCCGGAAAACCATTATAATTTCCCATGGCCTGAAACTTGTGTTCTCACCCACGTCGCCTGCAGCAGCCACTGCAAATGCAACTGCCGCAGCACCAACAGCAGCATCAGCAGCAACACTAACACTGTTGGCAGCAATTGTTGCTGCTCTTGTTGTGTTTCTGTGAGGGTTGGAAAAATCGATTTCGTAGCGTCGACGGCTGGGAAACTCTCGTTTGTCTGCTGGCGACTTGCCGGCGCTTTATCAGCGCCGCTCGTTGCGATAAAAATGTTGATTCTATGCCGTGGCACAGCAGTCAATAATGGCCAAAGGGAGCCAGGGGATAAACACAGACGACGGGGGCTGTGCTCGATGGTTTATTGATTCGGGTTTTTGGGTGGCATTCTCAACATGGATATTACTTCATTTTGGCGAAGGAAATTCTTGTTGTGTGTTTGCCGGCGGCGGGCTGTGTGTGTGCAATGGAAATGAGAAAGGAAAGCGCCGGAGAGTGTGTGTGTGTGTGTGTGTGTGTGTGTGGGGAGAGCGACAAGCTCTTCTTGCGGCCGCGCAAAGTATGCAACAATTTTTCTCTTAGCCTGCGCTCAAACAACGCCTAATAGGATGCTCATCGGGCCATCCTACATATACATTAAGTTATATATATACGAGCGACATATATATATAGCTGTCTGTCTGTGTGTGGCCTTTGAGCTGTTGCTTCCGTCTGCTGGAGCTGCTGTTGCTCCCAGTCCTGATGTTGCTGCGAGTCCTGGTGCTGCTGCTGCCGCACACACTTGACTTGACAGCGCAATTAGCACATGAAGCAGCATCTTCTCGTCATTTCAAGAGTTGTCTTTTCCGTAAAGTCCGCCGGACTGCTGCTGCTGCTGCTCGCTGGTGTAGCTGCTCCGTTTGTCGCTTTGCCACTTGGCATCGTTTACGCTCTCGCTTTGACTGCCCTTGCAGGCAGCGTAGCGTACCTGTGGGCTCCCTCATCCCCTAGACATCCCTCGCATTTGCCTCCTGAAACTGCTGCGTACGTGCCCAAAAGGCGGAGGAGCAGCAGGCCGCCAGTTGGTTGCTCTTCCATGTGATTAAGTGCACTCGTAGGCGGATGCGCTAAATCCCACGAACGTAGCAAAGGCAAAAGAACTTTGGCCCACTCGTCGTCGTCGTTGTCGTTGTCGTGTGGCAGGTTAAACGATTTAGTTCTTGCCCTTTCGCCAAAGCAGCCAGAGATCAGACAATGTGTCAGACAAGAAGACGAGGGGCGGAACGGATGTATGGAGGAGCTCTTGGCGCTCTTGCAACTCTGACCCACTAATGGCAGGCTAAGCCCCCAAAGTTGCGAAAGGAAAATCCAATTGAATATGCCCAAGTATCTGTGCAGCATTTCAATGTGGCTCTGAGCTTGTTGTTGTGGAAATTTCGGGGTTTCATTAAAGTTAATTCAAGGTAATTCTAACATTATTTCAATTAACAGTTTATTAAATAATGTTAATAATAATAACTAAACCATTTTTGTAATAATAGCATGGTTCTATGAACTCTTTTGATAACCGAAATGGTATATCTACTCTTTTGCCTCAAATAATTGAAATATATTTATATTCTAAGAAACAAACCCCCAAGCATGGCAGTTCGATCTAGAAAGCCAAAAAATTGTTTACCAAATACAAGTTTGGATGCTCCCGATACTTGTGAAGGGAGTTTAAGTTATTGGCATTAGGACTTCAATTAAACTAATGTTTAAAATTAAATGTGTCATTAGAGCCCTTGGAAAGTCTTCATTAAAGATAGATTTCATGACTCTAGAAACTTATCTGTATATAACCCTTTCACCCTGCAGACATTTTCAATTTGCCGAAAGGCTAGGGCTTTTGTGATGCCATCTCCTGTCTGAAAATCCCATATGCAAGCCACCAAATTCTGTCTGGCATCCGATAAAATCATCCAACATCAGCATGCTCTCGCGTCGTCTGTCATTTGCACTTTTCACCCAGACTCACGTTTCCCGGGATTTTCGGGAAAAGGGTCAGCAGCCAATGCGTTTGGATGCTGCGACATCGTCACCGAAAACGCGACTTGCACAGCCGCCGATGCGTCTGGCAGCGTGACGCATGCTGCAGCAACAGAGAGATCCACACACACACACACAGAGTTTCCGACATGGTCATGGCAAATAAATTCTGCATCCAGACCCCGCCCAGCCAGACTCCCGACTCCCGTTCTCATGCAGCATCCTCCTATCCTCGCATCCATCCATATATCCATCCAGACAGTTATAAATAGAGAAGGCAGGCGAGCAGACTGCAGTCTGACCAGCGGACGATGCATCCTTGGCAGCCACTCCACGCCACAGCACTCTACTCCTCTCGTTTCGTTTTGACTCCATCCACTCCACTCCAGTTGCCAATGATGTATTCAAAAAATCAGAAACCATTTTTTGGTGGTGCGTGTCTCGAGGCCAAAACACGAATGCCACCCCGAAAGTGGCACCCAAACCCTGTCCTAGATTTTAACCTGCTAATGGATGGGATGCAGGCAACGGTCAGAGTGCATTTTCCCTACCCCTTTTCCGGAGAGTCCTGTTTGGCACTGTTGTTAATTAAATGCATCACATCAGCCCTAGCTGGCAACATGGGGTTGTTGGAATACATCTTCAATTTGGGTTTTTGGCTTTTTCAGCGATCTTGTTACCTCCATTTTTTCGCTGGCCAGCAGCTGCTGGGTCGCTGGCCTTTTATTAAAGATAATTGATTTTTATTGTCTTTTGCGTTTCAAGTTTTAATTGCAAAAAGTTGCCATCGATGTGAGCACAAGAAGGGTTGTGGTGTGCTTAAAGGAAAGGGTTGTTTGTCGGGGTGCGTTAGACCCTCCACTTGCTCGTCTCCCCTGTTGCAGTTGTGTAATTGAACTAATTGAAATTGTCTTTAAAGGTGGAGGAGTGTCCTTGGCCCGGGCATACTCTCCTTAAATCTTTAGGATTTTTGCGAGGAAGCTGCATCGTTCCGACTAACTAATTGGCTGACTGAAGTGAGAGAAAGGGCAGAGGATGCCTAACTAAGCTCTCTTGTCTTGGTCAAAAGCCAAAGGCAATTGCCCGAGCCCAGTTAATGCCTGCGCTAGTATCTGGCTTTCGTTTCCGATTTTTCTGCTGAAAGCCTTCGAATTCGAGCAATTTATCTTTGTGGGGTATAGTGCGAGCTCAAGGGGGGCCTTCATGGAACATCATCATCGTTATCATCGTGGAGCGTAACAATTGTTGCAACCACTTCGATTTTAGACTCTTGCGTATCGATGGCCGATTGATTTTCAGTTTTCTTTTATCCAATTTTCGGTCATAGGAAATGAAATTCTTCGCCTGATTCGCATTTGAAATGAGACGCGCACAGCTGTGTGCACAGTGAATAATAATGCTTCTGTGCTCATATTTCGGTCAAAGCCATCATAAATTCAAATTCGAAAGCAAAGTCTTGTCCAGCAACTAGAAAACAACTCGAAATGTCTTTATGAATTCTTAAAGAGATCAAAAGTACATAAGTACAACATTCCTGGGACTGCAAAGTTGAGATTTTCTTACGTCTTGAATTATTAAGACATTTATTGTGTTCCTTTAGTTTTACATATTAAACGTTATTGTTCCTCGTTGAATTATTTACAGCCTGTAGTTGCATTTAATCTTTTATTTAATATAGGAAGTCGGATTACAATTAAATATTACCGAAAGAGGAACTACAAATATGAACGAATATGTAATTTCCTTGAATTTAAACTGCCTGCTTAAACTTCTGAATTGAGTAATCAAAAATTACGCCTAAAACAAGACATCAACAAAACGATGACAATGATGAAGATGAAGATGATGGTGCGGGCGTTTGGGATTGATGATGAGCTGTTGCCGGCATTTAAAATTAACACCTTGTCATTATATTTTATTTCGAATCTCTTGCTCGGCGTGCCGGGGCAAGCGTAATAAGGCGATTTCATGGCATTAAAAATACATAATCTAAGACAGCTCACAAAAGTGTGTTTCCAAAAATAAATTGTCAAGTTTGTGTTTCGCTATTTTTGCTGTTTATCTGTTGGCTTAAATACCGGGGCAAAATTCGAGTTCTAGGGTATATAGGTTATTTATTAAATTCTTACCAATTGTGGAGTATATTTTCCGTCTTTATAATTGTAAAACTATATAACAGATACATTTCATAGATATCTCTATTTGTAATGAATATCTATTTCAACATTGCTTTAAACTTGTGCAGAAATCTTTACAAACTATCAGATTTAAAGAGAGAGTTATATAACAAATCATTTTCATAGATATCTCTATTCTTAAAGAATATCTATATCAGTATTCTATTAAGTTTGAGAAGAAATCTTCCTAGAAAATACATTTTATAAATAATATTAAACTTTCCTTATTGCTTAAAGTTTTATAATAAAAACCGAGTATCTCATAGTCGGGGCACTCGCCAACAGCGCTCTTTCTTGATTTTCTTCGAGTATTAGCGGGTGAGGTTGTCGACTTAAACTCCAATTACAACAAATTATGAATCGTGTAGCGACAGCGAAGCAAGCATTTCTTGCGACAAGTTTTTTGTGCAAAAAGTTCAATTTATGTCGCGCTGTTATGTTCTGCTACCCCCCCTCGTCTTGGGGACCCCTCCACCTTCTTCTCCGCTTGGTTCCCCTGCTGCTATTACCGCTGCTTTCTTTATGCCTCGTTCTTTTCTCTTTTTGTCATTTACTTACATTGCCTTGCCGCATGTACGGCAAGGGGGCTCCGAAAGGGGGACTGCTGTCGTGTATTTGCCGGATGTCATGCTGGGTCTCCCGAAGGTCGGAAGTGTAGTTTTTTAAGTACACGTTTATATATAATTTGATATATGGCGCATTGTCATTTGCCATCGTATGTGGAAATATATATATATATACACACACAAGCATACTTCGAGGGGAATATGATTCTGCAACTGTATCTTGAAGATACGAAATTGGACAGAAAGTAAGAAAGATGCAGCCGAGGGGATTTCGGTTCTTATTTTTATTATTTTTTTCTCTGGGAAAATAGAACAAGAGTTGAACGAGGTCAGCGAGCAGTGTTTCTGTTTGGTCATGAGACAATAAGCGAAATTGAAGTGAAAAGATCTGAGGCAAGAAGTGTTTTAGTGAAGACTTAAGTGGCTGAAAGACAGGTAGAAAATCTCTAGGCAATCGAGCGTTAAAGTGCTACAGTTACTGCCACTAAAAGCACCACACAAACAGCCCGATATTTGAATTAATTTCTATCGAGTACTAACATTTTTCAAATTGTCTGAATAAACCCAGTTTTTCGCTCCATTAAAGATAATCAACTGCTAAGCTGACAGCATTATCTGTTGTTCTAGCCGACACAAATGCAAAATTCAGCGGGTAATAACAAAAATTCAATGAAAATCCCCATAATCTCTTGTATCTACATACATTTCAATTACATAATTTTTTGTTTGCTTCCACCCAACGTTTTTGTTGAATATTTGAGCAGGCTAAAGGCGAAACGTGCTGGGTTTAGAACCACCCCGAAAGCCTTGACGCCCACTCACCCTTCTTGAGACTCCTGTCAGCTGCATACCACACAGACACACACACACATTTATTTATTCATAGTCGCATCTAGTTAAGGTAACTTTTCAATTTCGTTTTATTTTGGGACCTTTTACACTTTGCCGTCAGACCAGCAATCAATGGATCATCGGTTGCTTTTCTCGCTGACATGCGACATACTTTTAAATGCCAATTACGAGCGTCTGCTAACGGTTCTCAAGTCCGCTATTACCTTCCATGGCGACAGTTCCTATTGTTTTTTTTTATATATTCGTCGCTTCTGCTTTTTCAATATGCCACGCACACGTTCCCACTATCTGAACCCGAAACCGAACCCAAACACAACAAGGCCCCTTGTAATGCAGCACTTTAGAAACTTGCGTCAGTTACACTGAGAAAATTGGATAGTTTCATCTAGCTATTTTCTTTTTTTTAACTTGCAAAATAATGTTTATAAATAATAAAAATAAACGCAGTATTTAAAGAATAAATAAGAACTCGATATCGTGAGATAACTCTAAATCTTTAAACACATCGATTTTCAGCTGCGCTCAGTTTTATTTTTCGGGTGTCAAACCCGCAACTTACGCTTTAATAGAAGCTATCTTATATCCTTATAAATCTTCTGGTTATCATCCGATTGTATCGAAAGTTTAGGAATACCTTCTTAGGATCTACCTGGTTATCATGATAAATATCTGAAAATACTTATAGCTATAGCGCGATTTTCAGCTGCGCTTTGTTTTATTTTGCGGCTGTCGAATCCGCAACTCTGACACTTTATTAGACGCCACACTAGAGCCTTAATCACTCTCCTGATTATCATCCGATTTTACTGAATTTGTAGGAATATCTTCGTAAATAGAACCTGATTATCATGATTATATCTGAGAATATCAAAAGATATGCAGAGTTTTTTTTCCTGTGCACAAATGTGTGCGTGTGTGAGAGGTGGGGTGGTGTTTGGTTTTTGGGATAGGAGGATTGGAGGACTGGTGGAGAAGGTAACGCCGTGACTTGCATAGAAATGTAATTTTTTTTCTCTGGTTTTTTTTTCTTCTTCTCGTCGCCATCGTCGCCGCTGTAGTTCTCCGAATTCCTTTTCCCCAACTTTGGGTCTTGCCTAATTCGCTACGCTACAATTAGTTTTCATTTGCCCGTGCCGCCTTTGCTCATCGCGCTGCCTGCCACGCCCCCCAATCCCTCCCACCGAACGCGTTCCAGCCTCCCGCCCTTCGGCGCCTATATTCTTTAGCTTTTGCCAGTTTATTTTCACTTTGAGTCATTACAACATTTTGCCATGTTCTTTCTGCTGTATTATTGCCATTATGATTATTGCGTGCCACGTTCTGGGCCGTGTGCTCCCTTTTTGTTTTGTTTTATTCTCCAGAAGAATTCTAATATCTTTTGGCCGTAATTTTTTCTGTTTCCCTGCTACTTCTCCTCTTTTATTTTTTGTTTTTCGTTCGCCTATGTCGAAATGAAATTCGTGAGTGAAATACCGTGATGCAAGTAAACAAAAGGCGCCATAATCAACGAGGAAAAGTTTTTCCCCTGGGCGGCGCATTATGAGCTTTTGGTTGGGAGAGCTGCGTAAAAGTATCTTACGGGTAACCGAGAAACGTTAGCCATGCGAGTGGTTGTTCTCTTTGTGTATGTGTTAGCCTGGCCATTTGATTCGTTTGCTGAATTTTTAATTATTATTTTTGCTGCTCCTCCTCGGTGTGCCTGCTGGAGTTTTAGGGTTTTTAGTTTTCGGGTCTAGCCACTGACCAATGAAATTTAAGTGAGCTGCAGTCGAAGTGCAACTTCCAAACAATGCGAGCTGGTTTACGACCTTTCAGGCCATAACATTCAGAATGCTTTTGCATTGTTTTGAAAGCTAAAGTTTATTTCAAAAGCAGGAGAAACACACAAGAAAAAAAGCAAGTATTTGTTTCTAAAATAGAGAATCTCCAAGTCACAAAAATAACAAAATCTGTTTTAAACTAATGTTTAATTAGTTTGTTTACAAGTTAACCCAGTTTTCTATGTCTTCAGATTCATTCGAAAGATAAGTTAGCTTAGGTTTAGCGAAAATTAAAGCCACGTGTAATAATTAAGTGGTTCAGGTGCTGTAAACTAAGGTTATTGCTCTTGATCTTGCGACCTTATTTTGCCAGAAAGAAATGTATTCTCTAAAAAGCTCCAGTTAAATTTAAAAGCAAGCTACAAGTAGCATTGTACTTGTTAATATGAATTTGTTTTCAGTGCCCAAATAATCTGCTTGAATTCATCTAGGGCGCTCTTTTCGTACACATAAACTCCTTGCGAATTTCACAGATACTTTTGCACTTCACTTGCATTTAACGACCTGGCTAATTGATTCAGATATGTGCACGTCATACACAGATTGTTATTAAGTCATTTGCCTGGTGTTTAGCATCTATTTAACCCGCTCCGCACCCTCCGGGGTCTCCCTTTCATTTTCTGCTCCCCCCTCGACAATCGCTCTGAAATCCATTTGCACCCAGGCA
This sequence comes from Drosophila kanapiae, assembly GCA_008042475.1. Lineage (NCBI taxonomy): Eukaryota > Metazoa > Arthropoda > Insecta > Diptera > Drosophilidae > Drosophila > Drosophila kanapiae. The sequence goes on along the minus strand of VNJM01002802.1, from coordinate 237,391 downwards.
TTTCACAACTTTTAAATGCAAACAAAAAGGCATAGGAGAGGTGGAGGAAATGATAATAATAATAACAACAACAAAAACAGCAGCAGCAGCAGGGGGAACCAGAAGAGTAGCTGAATAAGTATCTGTATCTGTACGTGCAGGCGGAGCAGCTGTATCTGTATATCTGCATCTGTATCGGGGCTCTCCTCAATCGAAGTACAAACGTCCGTTCGCAGATCACTTTTTGGGGCCTTTGTTTTACTTTTTTTTTCTTACTCATATACCCTGGTGACGGGTATTTTAGGTTTAAGGTTTATATATATTTCAGATTGCCTTAATGTAGTTAGAAATCGAAGAAGAATTAGTTTATCTTGCAGAAATCACACCTCTTTAAAGAACCAATTAAATTTATAATAGTTATATCTTCGATGGTATATTAGCTTAAGGTTTATATATATTAAAGATTTCTTCTTTATGTAGTTAGAATTGGTTTATCTTTGGAATAACTAAATGCAGAATTGATAACTTTTTCAAGAACCAATGGAACTTATTTAGATGATATCTTCCAGGGTATATTGGCTTCGACTTGCCAAGCAGATTAGCTTCCTTTCTCGTAAAAAATTTGTGCCTTTTTCGGGGCTTTGGCTTTGCCCCTTTTTGAATGTAATTCGTGTTGATCTTTTTTGGAAGTGCTCTTTGTTATTGTTTGTCATTATTTGTGCTTACTTCTTCCCGGTTTCTCGGTTGTGTGTCTCTCTTTTGGCTTTGCTTTACCGCTGCTTAAACATTATTTGCTGTTATGTAAGCAAGCGGCGACGCATATTTTGTTTCAATTTCATTTTTTCCCCTTGGATTTTTTCTTTGGTTTCAGTTTTTATTTCATTTTTTGTTAGCTGCTACTGGCCTTTGTTGTTGTTGTTGTTTTTGCTGCTGCTGTTGCCGGCGTTTTGCTTCATGTGCATGTGGCCACATTATTTGGTAATTGTCTTGGTGTGAGTGCGCGTATAACTGTGTGTTGTTGGCCAGGTTATTGAACTTGAACGTCAAGTGACGTGTGGCCTGTGGCTCTGTGGCCCTCTGTCTCATTTTTCTACCTTTTATTTTTTTTGTTGCCTTTTCTGGTTCACTTTTTGGGCTTGCGTTTGGTTTTTTTTTTGTATTCCAGTCTTTTTCGTCGTTAGCTGTTAGTCAATTGTATCTGACGGATGCGAGGCGAGTGGCAGGGCATGTGGAGAACGGCGAGAGAGCGCAGCGCTAATGATTGCAGGCACAAACAGCTGAAATTTCAACTGCAGCTTTTTTTGTTTTGTACTTTTTGGGCAGGAAATGGAGTTTCATTGGCCGAGAATGCGCAGCGAAAGATTCAAACGTTTTAGATACAGATAAAATGTGGGAATAAATAGATTTCGATCACTCAATCGATGGCAAAGCATTTTTCAATGCAATTAAGTCAAGAGTTTCCTTTACACAGGGAAAATATACAAATAACGTGGGCATTTCCATCTATAAGTTATGAAATAATTATATTTTGGTTTAAAAATGCTTTAATATTCAAGGCAAATATATGTTTTAAACTCAATTATGTTTAAAATACAATTAAATGTTTTCTCCAACCAATTAGAGTTAAATTCCCCCGCGATATTTTCCATCAATTTGCTTGATAAATATATGGCAACTTTTTGGTTTTAATTGCAAACCCATAAACAATACAAACGTAAAATTAATTGAAACTTATTGATTATAATCAATCCTCAGTGGCAAATAAATAATAACGATACCGACTTGGCAGAAGAAAAATTAAACAGATTCCGAACCATAAACACAACGAAACGCCGATGTCAACAAATTATTGTGTTTAATAATTTACCACGGCGATAACAATAACAAGCTGACAATTTGCTGCTGGGGGATAAAGAATATTTATGCACTCGGGGGCCGCAGAACTTGTCTCATTTGAATTTATTTTATTGGCCAGCAGCGGCAGCGGAAAAGTGAAAGACAAAACCGAAATAAATAATAGAGGCGACCCAGAGAACGCGCGCCACCGTCTACGACTACGACTACGAAATGGGGGCGTCTCAATGGAGGCAGTTTATATGGAATATATGTACTTACCTAGGGGGAGATATAGCGAGGGGGTGGCGGCGAGGTTTAGATCTCGTACGTCGGACCCACCGACCGACCGGTAGACTAATTAGATACAATTCCAGTTGGCCTGGCATGCCGTTCTCAAAGCACGTTTCTCTCGGATACAATGAGCGCGCGGGGGCAATGCGATAAATAGCAACGGGCAACGGTTGCAGCAGAAAACACGTTTTTACTTTATCGCTTTCCCGCCCAGCTCAGCACTCACTCTACCTCCCCCCGCTATATATTTTCCCCCGATTCCCCCCCCATATGCGGCACTTTGTCACAAGTGAACGTGTTGTTCTAGTTGGCAATTGCACATGTTCGTCTGGGCAGCAGCAGCAGCTAACAGGTATCCCCAAGATACGTATACTGATACCGATATACAGATACAGATACGGAGCCCATATAGCGGGGAACTTGGCCATTACTTTAAGCAAGTGCTGCAACAGGCAAGATTACACATAAACTCGGTTGATTTCGTGGAAATATCGCCTTGTTTAATAAGCCATACTTAAACGGGAATACCTTGGTGCCATTGGAAATTTCCTAACGCTTCCTAAAAGTTATTAGTAACTTTAGATATAGAATCTGAGAACTAGAGATCATATTTCAATAGAAATTTATTCAGTAGTGAGCGAGAAATAGAAAAAAGTAGCTAGATATGCGAACAATATATACACATTTTGTTCTAATATTGCATTTAAAAAGCAATGGCTAAAAAATATATATTAAATTCTAAAAAGGCCATATTTAGTCACTTTAAATGCGTTGCGTGTGCAGGTAGCGGCTGGGCAGAGCAAATTAGGGGACTCGCGAATCATGACTTTGGAAACCACTGGCAACAAAATGTGGAAATGAGTTTTTAAACTACCATCAAGTTTTAATAATTAATGGTTCTTTATTTTGCACCTATTACCAATAATAAAGTCTTCTTAAATCTCTACAACCATCTTATTTGTTCCAATTAGCAAACATGCTGGGGGTTGCCAAATTAATCACCAATCCGTAGAAGATCGCCTCTTTGCCGCAGAACCCTTTTCTGTATTGTCATTCAGCACTTTTTGCACTTTTTTTTGGCGCGCAATTTAATTTTGGCCGCTTTTGACTCATCGACTTGGCAGCGTCGACGGCGGCAGCGCTGCTGCTACCTCAAGTCATGCATGCAAAAAGAAGAAAAGGAAAGAAAGAAAGAAAAAGAGCATGAAAAGAGCAAAAGAAAATAAAAAGAACTGTTCGTTCCTGTTGCTTTCTTCTGACTGCGGGCGTTCTCTGTTCGCTTTCTTCAGCACATTTCTTTTGAATTGCTCTTTGGCTTTCCTCTCTCTTATTTATTTCCAAAAAGAAAAGGAAGCAAAATGAAGCATTCAAATGTTTATCGTAGCATTTAATTACTCTCAAATCTCTTTGAAAGCTCTTGGTATTTGTTGATACTTCTATAATTTTTGTTTTCGGTTTTGGTTTTATTTTGGGGGGTGCCGCTTCCAGTGCAGCCCACTGTGTCGATTGTAATTACTCAATTGCTCATACGCCACGTTTCTTCGGGCCGCTTCTTCTCTCCGCTATGTTTCAGTTAAGTACATAGATAAAAAATAAATAAATGAAATTGTTATTGCGGCTGGCATTCCGTTGTAGCCGTCTTCTTTGACTTGTCTCTTTCGTTATATCTTTTTTTTTTTGGCAGGTGCTTGAACTCTCTCCTTTTCTTTTTGATATCTCTCTTGTTGATCATCGCTCTCTGCACAGTAAAAAATAGAGGCTAGCCTATGAAAATAAAGAGATTAAAAGGGAACATTTTAATAACCACACTGTACTTATTTCTTATTAGTCTAAAGCAGGCCTACCCCGTGGGTCTGCGTATTTCTCTGCTGCCGCTCTGCCGACACACGTACGCTTTTAAGATTCGTGCGACTTCGGCAAAGGTACTCGGGCAACGTTCTCGGCAACTTTAAACACACCACTAGTGATGACCCTTTGTTATGTTTTAGCTAAATCTAGCCTTTTTTTGCGTTAAATAGCTGTTTTTATAGTCAGATATATGTCATTACATAATTAAGGAAAATGGTTGTTATTTTTCTTTTCATCTCTAAGCACTTCATTCAATTTCTCACAAACACAAATGTAATGTCGGCACGTGCTTATAATGGTGCGAATCACATGTCTAACTATAATTTAGACAAAATATAAGTTTTTTTTAAATTTACATAAGGCATACGTTTTACTTTTCTACAAACAGCATAAAATACCTAAAAAAATAAAACCAAATCATTGGAAAGGTTAATTACTGATATTTTTTCCATGACAGATCAATTTGTTTCAAATATATACTGTTTATATAATTCATTCAATATTAAATCTCAGAAATAACTAAAATGTTTAATGATTTCCCTTTTGCTCTGTGTATAAATATTTAACCTTTTATGGAAATTTTAGCACTGCCTTGCCGAGATGCTTTTGGAAAATAAAAACGTGTTTTGTGCAGCAGCAAATCCAAATCAATGCAGTTCTAGAGTCAATTTTATGCAGTTGTTTGTTGCTTTCCTTTAGTTTTATGCGCCGGTTTACCTTCACGGCAAATGTTCTCCAAGTTGTAGCTACCTTTTTTTACCTGCTGCTGCTGCTGTTGCTTTTGAAATCCAGTTTTGCGCAGCTGCAGCGCTTGACGCGAATCAAAAAGCGCAGCCGCGAAACAGTTACGAGGCGAGCAACGCTAAAGTGACGCTGACAGAACAAAAACAATAACAACAGCAGCAGCAACAGCAACAACAACAATAGCAGCATAATTTCGCTGACCCACTAAATTAAACAACAACATAGCGCAAAAATATAATTAAATGTGCGTGTCTGTCAATGTCTGTCTGTGTGACTGACAATCGCGCGACGTTTTCAAAATACAGTTGGAATTCTCGAATAAAAACAAACCATTAGGCGCTTAGTTAAGCGAATTATTTAGGGCTCTTTAAAAAGTCAACCACTAATATTAAGCATTTTTAAATTGTAGTTTTCAGCCATTTTGCTGACTCGTAAAATATACTCAATAAGTTTGTTTATTTTTATTCAATAAATTCAATAAAAAGTGGAATAAAGGTTAATAGCTCAATTAGGAGTGCAAATAAGGCAATGGCAATTATAATGACAAACTAAATGTGATCGTACATAATAAATATCATTAAGTTTACATGGTTTAAAAGCAGTAATTTATTATTATGATATTTAAAAAACAAAGTAAATGTTTTGAGCACATTTTAATATTAATTAAAGTTTATTTAGAACTTAATGCTAAAAGGAAATAACTGGTATATCTTTCTTATATCTTAAACTCCGCGAAGACAGTTTCAAGGAATGAGGCTTAAAATAAATCTTTTGCTTGAAGTATCTGAAAGTCATCTTTAAGTGTATCTATGAGTAAATGTTTCAAAATTATTTATTTATTAATTAAAGTTGATATAGACCATAACCTTTAAATGGAATAACATGGTATATTTTCATTATATCTTAAACTCCGTTAAAATATAGCATGAAAAATAAAATAAAATAAAATATATCTTTAAAATACATGCAGCTTAAAGTATCTAACATCAGAAAGTTTAACACACATCCATCCAGTTTAAGTGTACCTATGAGATACTCAGAGATGTATCTAACTATAGAAGCTCGACTGTAGAACTGGGAATGGCAATAGCAATAAAATCGGCGAGCATCGCCAAATGCAGCGCTGCAATTTGCAAGCTCGGCTTTAGCGGCGAAAAGCGAATCCGCTGGAATCGAAAAAAAAACCCTCGAGCGTTCGCTGGACGCGTGAGAGCGTTGGAGAAAGAGAAGGTGAGCGGAGAAAACGGTCAGTCATGTGCACTGCGCCAGCAGAGGCAGCGGCAGAGACAGAGGCGTCTGCATTGCAAAACCGAAAACTCTTGTTATTTTTTTTTCATTTTTTTTTTTTTTTTTGGTCATGCCAACGATTCTTTGTAGGCCTTTCTTTGCCTTCGTTCCTTCATTCGCCTGCGTTTATTTTTATTTCTTTATGTGTTGCTAACGGTGCTTGGGCTTTATTTATATATATATATATATATATATGTATATGTAATTGTGTGTTTTTCTCTCTCCCGATTCGTATTTGCGGGTAAACACGTTTTTGTGTTTTTTTTTGAGCTGCGCTTTGCGAAATCGAATGCGAAATGCAATGGTGGTAGTTAACCCATTGATGCCCCGGCCATTGGATAGCAGTAATCCCATCGATTGGAATTTCAACAAAAGCTAAATAGGATTTTACGTCACTTTTTATTTTGGTAATACTGGAAAGTTCTCCTAAATTATTTTTTTTTTAGAATCTTACAGTTTTTAAATATTTAAAGCAACATATCTTTACCAGTTTTTAACAAAATAAAGCTTTTCGAAAATATATAGATAAATATATTTGGAAAACTTCTTTTGTGTAAACTTTAGATCTAATTAATAGATTGTTTTAATTAGTTGCTTGATTTTTTTCTCCGTTCTAAATAACCTTACCCCTTGATATTTATGTATAAACACTATTTCTTCTAAATGTATCTGCTTCTGCTAGATTTATGTACATATTTCTCCCTTTATCTTTGAGGTTTACCGCAAGCCCTAACCCTGGAAACCTCTATCAAGCGTGTGGCTTTCGTTTCCATGCCTTTTTCGTACGATTTTCGGGTTTTTTAGCGACCTTTTTATGGTTCATACTGTACCTATATATACCCACCATATATGGATGTATGTCTGTATATCTGTACCATATGTATGCATATGTACACAAACAATCCCGATCGTTTTGTTCGTTTGCATTTCCTTTTTCGTGCCTTTTAAATGTATTGACCCAATTCTCCGGCCTGAGCATTGGAATTTCGTTTGCATTTCGCTTAAGTGTCTTATATATATGTATATATATAGAGACAGTAGCGATTTTTATCGCCTTTAAAAAGCTGTCATTTCGATGCATTAAATCTGTATTGCATTTGCATAATTGGGAGGCAAAAAGAAAGTGTTTTAAATGTATATATTAGATATTTTAATCACAAATCTTTGATGTGCGACACTTTATTTTAAGGACATTTAAATCGCAGCTAATCTATTTAAGGAGTATTTAATTCAAATGTTCCTTGAACCAAACAAACGGTATGATTTGATTTAATACTCGAATGCAAAGTCAATAAACTACAATTCACACTGAAAGAACGGAGGCAAACACGTGTAGAACGCCATTGCAATGCCTTGTTTTTTTGTTGATTAATTTCCATTTTTATTATTTGTACATATTTATTAGCGGTTTCTGTCGAGCGGGCACAGAGAAATATATATATATATATTTTTTTTTTTTGTTACCACGCGAATTTTATTATTGCTGCAAATGCAGAAAAAGTTGGCACTTTATGCGGGACATTTTTTTGCGGTCGGGAACCAGCATTGTTGCCCTCGGCCCAAAAAATTTGGGTTTTTCTCTTCAACGGAAATATATATATTATTGAAACCATTTCATTAAAAACTTAATAAAGTTATTAATGTCAAAAAGGGCGTAGGTCGACTTCTGTCAATGCCATTAATATTCCACTCTAAATGGTTATAAATGAATTGTTAATCAAAATATTGCAGTGATTAACTAGCGCATTGGTTAACCATTTAACTTTTAATTAATTTCCTCGTATTAAAAAATATGCCCGTGCCGGGTATCATTTATCAATGGCAACAGTTACAGCTCTATAGTAATAATAATTATTTAAACGCAATCATTATATAATTTTCTCTTTTATATCTGTTTCTTTATAGGTAAGTTCACCGATATCTCTCCAACCAATCCGTTTGTAATTTATGGTATGTGGCCTTAACACAAATTATTTCATTGCCTTGCCATCAGCTTTAATGCCTTTCGTTCGGGAAGGAGCTACCAATCGTAGATTAGAAAGTGCAAACAAGAATTCGTACAGTGGAAAGTATCTTAAGCGTTAATGGGCTTTGTGTTATTATGGCGTGATTGAGGCGAGAAGCCGGAAACAATCGCCGCCGCGTTGATAATCAAATAACAGTTGGCCAACTGCAGCCATATAATGTGTCTTTAGCCTCGTTTTATTATATGGGGATGTAGATATATCGCATTATTGATAGCGTCGGCTGTGGCCTGGCCGTGTTCGCGTTTCTGCTCCATATAAAAAAAGATAAAAAGATACAATACTTCAATTTTATTTATTTATGGAGCGCACTTTGCATTGTTGGAATAACAGCGCATCAAAATGAGCGACAGTTCGTTCACACCAAACACGCAATAAGAGACAACAAAATGCCACATTTCTCTCTCTCTCTCTCTGTCGCTCTTTTTATCGTGAAATATTTAAATTGTGTTCCCTGGCACATTTCGCTACTGATAGCACATTTCAACGGCAGCTACAACAGCAGAAACAAAACCAAACACCTAAGAAAACAATGTGGATGAATCAGGCAAGCAAACAGAACAATTCACCTTCTTCTCCCCCCATTTCAGAGCGACAGCGAAAACAGCTCACAGATATTCGTAAGTCAGTCTTGGGTGACAAAGAAAGTCGATTAAATATCCTATTTAAGCTGACTGACTGCATTTAAATTAAAGAAAATGCCATCAAATGGGACAATTTGACGCTTCGAATGGCATTTTATTTATGCATCAACTGTTAACTGCATAGCTAAGTGTTTTTAACCAATTTAGGGCTTAAATAAGGCCAAAAGTTGTGGTTTAAATACAATTACCATTTCAATGAAAAGAGCAATTTATCTGGAGATTAGAAATTGTGAAATATCAGCAAATATTTGTAAATATTAATTGTGAGGAAAGAAAATACTTAAAAGAACTTAAATTCGTTAGAGGCTAGAGCTTAAAGTCTGTGTGTTTTAAGTGGAAACCGTTCTTTACTTCCCTTCTTTTCCGAACACGTGCTCGTTGAAATGTTCTCAATGGTCTTTGGATACAAAACGTAGCGCACAAGCGAAACCGAAAACTCTGAAGAAAGCCAACAACAATAAATAAAGTGAAATGTGTTTAAATATTGATAAAAACAATAAGAATAGCAGCGGCGACACAAGCTGGAAAAATGCTGCTGCACACAAAGAAAACAGAGCGAAAATAACAGCTCGGCTGGCTTGGCCACATGTGTTAATTTGCGCTCACTGGTGAAAAGGTGGTGGTGGTGGTGGTGGGAACACAGGGGGGCTGCTGGTGACTACAGGTGAGCATGAAGGTGGACAGAGACCTGCTGGTGGTGGGGGGTAAACTTTGGCAAACTGCTGACAAATATTTAATGGCTGTCGAGTTCAGCACGGTTCGGTTTGCTTAGATCCGCTCAATTCAGCCCAGAATGTGTAGTAGTGGGTCAGGTGCCAAGTGGAAGTGCGGTGGGGAGGCGGCACCAGGTGAGGTGGGTGTGCGCCGCCGTGTGGTGTTTACACAAACAGCTCCCGTTTCGCTTTTCTTTTCCTATTTGATGATTAACACATTTCAAGTCGCCGTTGTTGTTGGCTTAGCTGTTGCACACGAAAATATGCAAATATTTTTAGATATTTGGTGACGAACGCAAGGCACACCACCTTTTCACACAAAAAATAGCTGATAACAGAAGGCTATTATTTATTTAATGCTACTTACTCAGAATGTTGAACTCCAATCAGTAAGCAAAATTACTACTAACGATGTTCATTGAGAGTGAAATATATGTTTACTTATTAAACGACTGTTTGTCTTTAGATAAAATCTGTATAGTCCCTTTAGTTCATTAGGCATAATTTAGGCGACTAGGCTTCGATTCCTTACAAGTTTAACAATTAATAATATATTTATAACGAAAAAGAAATAATATGACTATTATCGATTAGTAAGTGTTAGTAGTCGATTAGCATAGATTAGTAAGTAGTGAAGATGTTTATGAAATAGCCTTTTTATTTGTACTTGTACTTTATACGATGTACGAAAATATCGTAAAAATATATCGAAATTTGAAATATAAAAATATTTATCTACTAACTTTAAAATTATTTTATTTCCTACAATGCTAGTTTAAGCGCAGTTAAGGCTTTTATCCGGCACATTCCAATATATAAAAATATCGCCTTATATATCGAACTTCGCGTCAAATATCGATGCAGAAACGATATATCGATATTAGTACAGTACAGTTCAGTAATTTGACATCAAGCTAAGTAAAATTTCAGAGCGAAACTCTCATTTGTGTGCATTCTCTTTAATTTTATACAATTACTAGTCAATAAATATTCAAAACAAATTTTAAATAAATTCTAAATTGTCATGCATATTTATTAAATTTATTATTTAATTATACATATTTACATTTAAATTTGAAGACAATCTATCAATTATAAGAGTAAGAGCTTATATTAGATTAGATCCAACCTATTTTTTCTGTGTATAGACTGAGTTGTTGGTTGAGAGGTGCGGGGGGATTGATACGAGGGCGTAGTTATACAACTGCCTAATGGGTAATGATGTGGCTCCTTGGCCGAACGATGCGACTCGTTAATTTAGTGGCCGCCAACGACGATGAAGATGCCGCGGCCAAAGTAAACATTTGAATAGAGCCGGCGAATTGCTCCATCGGAGCACTTCCTTCTCACTCCTCCATCGCCCTCAATCGGCTTGGGGGCGTGGCAGGCTCCCGGCGCGCGAAGTTCACGCCGCCTCTTGCCTTTTGTTTTTCTTGGTGTGTTTGCCTAGTGTAGGCAGGCGTCGCAGGTGGTGTTGATGATGATTATGGCCATCGCCATAGCTGCTCGACGAGCTCTGTTTGCTCGAAAAAGTTGGTAAATGAAATTTTTATCGCACTGCAATTGCTGGAGCTCTTGGTGGCCATAAATTTGGTCGAGCACTACATGAAGTTATTTCGGGGGATTATTCTAGAAGTGTGGGCGTGTGCGTAAGGCGCGAAGTTTGCCACTTCAGGTGGTGGTGGGGTGCCTGAGAAAGCATAGTAATTCAGCTGGTATTAGTTTGAAGTGCATCCGAAAGGCGAAAAATGGTTAGTTAAATTTTCGATAAAAGCTTATGGGAATAGATCTAATTTTCTACGTGAAAATAATCATTTAAAAATGTTAATCTATTTTGAAAGGGTTTTTTAAAATCATTTATTTGTTTTCAAGCAAAGCACAGCACACAATGGCAGCGTCTCTACTATAGATGTATATCGATAAAAAAAATAGTATAGTCATATCATACTTATCGTAAATATTGATATATCAAAATATCGAAGTATCGTCAATTCGAAAAATATCACAAATATTGTATCTAATTGATTTGTCTCTTTTCCGATTATATCGACGGGATATATCAAACAGAATATCGAATTATTGCACATATGCAACATATCCAACTTTTGAATATCGATTTATATATAGACTTTTGCTTCAGAAATCAATACTGCTTCAATATATCGATATTTTCTGTAATCTCTAAACTCCACTGCTTGCGTTGCACTATTATTCGAAAAGGGGAACAAGTTTTTAATATATTTAAATGAAAAAATCGATTTAAAATCGATTATCATGGATATTTCTAAAGACTTAAAAGCTGGCATATTTCGGCTAAATGTTGATCATGATAAATGGGGGGTCTTTAGCTTATTTTATTATTTGAATCAACCTGAAAGAATTCTTTTCTAATCCACGGAAAAATATTTTAAAATATCTTCTAATTACCCATCGACAGCAAATAATTTTGATATTTTTGGTCCCCAATTAGTTACGGGCCATATATTTGCTTATATTGCGGTGAGCTTATTAACTGCTCATTAAGTAAATGATAAATGCTCATGTTAAATCGGCCAGACACTTATTTTGCGAACGGAGGCAGAAGCGAATATAGATTTTTGGCATTTGGCCTAGAACTGATATTTCACAGCCCCCTCTTCGTCATGCACGTTGTAAAATAGATCAAAAGCGAATAGAATAATGCAATTTGAATTTCCGCTGGAGGCATCAAGGAATAATTGTAGAATATTATTATATTTCTTAAATATTCTCTGTGAGAGACCATTCACCAGATACGTATTTGGGTCGGCTGACGGCACGTGCCTGATCCTTATATAAGTTTCAGGAAAATACATATTTATTTTCTCACCAACACGAGGTAGATTCGATTACGCACCCCGCTGATTAGTTTTGCTTTGTCGGCGCTTCCCGGTCGGCCAATTGTCAAGTAAGAAAAATAGCGGAAATATTTTACTCATTGACGTAGCAGCGGTCCAAACAATACAAAAAAAAAAAAAACAGAACCCGAAACAAAGACTAGAAACTAGCGTATATTGCGGATTCTTGAAGGAATTGAAACACCTCGTACTATGTACAATGGTGGGGAAAATTTCAATTGTGCACGCCCAGCGAGGAATGTCTACCCCATTTCCCATCAGCAGCGCAGCATCACTGCCCCTCGATGATGATGATGATGATGGTGCTCTCTTGTCCATCCACATCAGTCCACATGACAGGCGGAGATTGCGTGAAAATCTCACAGATTTGTTGACATTTCTGCTTACATTTTATTCAATTGCTGATGTGTGGCCGGCCGGACTGCTGCCGGGGAGTGCCCAAAATAAATATAAATTAATCTTATGCTCATGCATGTACGATTTACTTTGTGTTTCTACGCAATTGAAATTAGTTTTACTAAATTTAATTTAATTAAACAAGCAGCCCCGAAGGGTTGACCGCATTTCTCAGCTCATTTCCCGAATTGTACGAACCGCAATCCTTGCCTCTGCTCTTTGGCAATCAATTTCTGCCTCAATACAAATTCATTTTCATTTTCATTTTTCCAACTCCCACCGCCGCCACCTTGCATGTATTTTTATGCGCATTTAAAAGCATTTTCCATAAATAAAAAAATTATGAAAAAGAGCAACCAAAACGCAGAGACGACGATACGAGAGGCCCAAAACAGACGAATTAGTGAGGATTTTCACATGAAAAGCGGCGCGTAAATTGCGCGCAGACCACAAGGAGGCTGGTCGGTCGATCGGAAAGGGGGGCGCGAGGAATGGGGGAATGGGAATGGAAATGAAAATTGTTTTATGTTTGAAGCGCCCGAAAGATTTTTCCACATAAATTACATGCACACGGCCGAAGACGCAGAAGCCGACTGTTGTCATAAGTGATCAACGCGGTCGGACCTCAGGCAGCCCATCCATCCCTCCATCCATCCGTCCGTCCATCTGTCCGTGTGAGTATCTCTAGTTTGTTGCTATATCCACTGGCACGTCAAGTGAACTGACATTAAAATGACGAAAACGCAAATCAACAGCAAACAACAAACAGCAGCAGTCGAAGCAGAAGCAGCACTAGGAACTTTTTGCCTTCGGCTGAGTTTGTTGAAAAGATGGATGGATTTATGGCTTAGTTTGTTGTGTGTTCCTTCCTTGCCGCCCTCTTACTTTTTTTTGTTTTATTTATTTTTGCACGGTGGGTGTCTGGCTCATCAATAGTTTTTCATTAGGCCACGTTTTTGTTCAGGGCTTAGGCTGTAATTAAAAGAAAAGATTAAAGGAAGTCTAATATAGAAATATAATAGCCCATATCGGGAATATTAAAGTTTTTCAGATACTAATTTTCATTAAAGAAGTTTTATTACTTTTTAAATAATTACTTGATGGGAAAAATCCTTGAAAGAAAGGTACTTTTTGAGGCTTTGTGGCTTGTATTATTTCAAGGCCTTTGAATAGAAACTAAACCTAATAAACTTACTTTTAAATTATCCATATAAAATGCTTCCAGATTAGTTTTATTTTATGCAGATCCATTAATAGCTAATAATTATATCTAAACTGATGCAAAGATATTTTCCATAAACACAAATATTTATTAAATTATTTACATAGTCTACTATATATCTCTTGTAGAGAGAAATAAGGTAGAATAACACCTAACCCTAGGAATCATGTGCTTGGTGAAGGGGCATTTGAGTGTTGAGAGTGTTGAGACCGTCAACATCCAAGAATCAAAAAGGCTTAGTATAAGCTCAAAATCAATAAATATTTACTTCAATTATATTGATTTGTCATTTGATTCATTAACTAAACACGATTATTTGGCCTTAATTTAAAGCCTTAGAAATCAGATTAATATCGGCAATTAAGTTTGTGGCCTTAATCTCTGTATGTGGTCGGGGCGGAGTGTTCACAGTTTCCAATTGAAAATCATTAGAAACCAAAGCACATGCAATTTACTTTTCCCCATATTGTTTGCTCAGTTGTACACGTCAGCTGAAGAGCATGTGGTGAGGGGAGGAGAAGGAAAGGCAAGGGGTAGGAAAAACCGAGCATGGGCACGGCACGGAAAAATCAAACGCCGAACTAATGACAATTTTCAATGCTCCACGTGCTCCGCCAGCACCACCGTCGCCGCCGCCGCCGCCCGCTGTGACTAATGAGCGTTGCTAACTGAGATAAGAGATCTGGCCAAATGGCAAATACTGAATATATAGAACGGGCGAGAACGGACAGAACCGAACAGACAGCAATTGTTACCAAGAGATTTGGCCGCCGTCAGAGTTTAGAAACAAATCAGATACAGAAAACAAAACATACGAATGTATTTAGAAGAGTACTTATGTCATTCATGAGAATGTATCTCTGACGTGTGCGACCGCAGAATTTCGATGCCATGATGAGGTTGCTGCGGATAATGATGATGATGAGGATGATGATGACGCCGATGAGCAATGCCAATAGCATGCACGATTCTCAACGAGTGTATATTATATAGTTTAAAAGGTTTGTCTTTTGCGGGAATGATTGATTGCCGCCAAAGAAGTGGAGGCCTCGGCGTCGCGATATTATTATATCGCCTGCAGTAGGGGGCCAGTCGGCTGTTTATAACTTGCACATTGTTTCATTATATTCGAAAAGCATTTTTTGCAAAGTCCCTCGGATTAAATTTTCCTCGTTTTGATGTTGGGCCCACTTGACTTGGACTTTTGATGTTTTTACTTGGCCTGGCCAAGACGGCAGCAGCAACAGATCTGGCACTCGCTCCTGTCGCTCACTGATCTGCAGCATTTAATTTCATTTCATTGTGGTGGCTGCTGTTTTAATTAAATTTCGCAATGCAAGCGCTTGAAGAAGAAAACATTTTGTAAATTTCATTTTATGTGCAATTTTCATTCGACATTGGACGGGCCTTCTTCGCATCGTTCTACCAAAGGCTGGTGCTTCGGCGGGGATTGGATGGGGGAAAAAAATGACCGGAGTGCGCCGTCTGTTGGCGGAATACAGTGTATCTAATTGCGAGTAACAAATGCCGCCTCATGTTGATGTCGCCAGACATTTTCCTTTTTCGTTTTTGGCTGTTGGCTCCCCGAAATGAAGAGCACCAGCATATGTGCCGCCTAGGGAGATGGACACTTTTGGGGCTGCTGGCGAAGTTTTTGATTAGCTGAGCTACCTGAGACAATTAGAAGCAACAAATGAGCTGAACAAATGCCACAAATGGATCATCTTGTCTCAGTTTGTGACATGGAATAGGGGATAGAAGTCCTTGTAAAGTTTCTTGGTTGTTTCTTGCCTTAATTATGACATATATAAGCGATTGGGACTTCGGTTATGGGGTAGATTCTTAACTTCCTATAGAAATTTGAGGGGTTCCCAAGATTAAACCATATTTGTTTATTCATTTCTTTTTTATAAGCTTTAATGGTAAAGGGAAATACTTGTCAAAGTAACGTATACAAATTTAGTTAGCCATTTTTTGGCTCAGCCTCTTTCAATCCAAGGAACTTTTCCTGCGAGGACATTTTGACAAAATGCCAGTATATACTTGAATTGTCTACAGCTTCCCGGACTTGTTACTCT
Source organism: Drosophila kanapiae (assembly GCA_008042475.1). NCBI lineage: Eukaryota > Metazoa > Arthropoda > Insecta > Diptera > Drosophilidae > Drosophila > Drosophila kanapiae. The sequence continues at coordinate 221,453 of VNJM01002802.1, read as the reverse complement.
ATTTCTGGCTGTCTGTCTGCGTGTCTGACTAAATCTGGCAGTATTTCTGGCTATTTTTACTACCTCGATTCTTTATCTGTGATTCTGCAACTTGCAGTTTATTGCGATTTCTTCATCTTCATCTTCATGACGGCGACACATCGTTTTCTTTCTCTCGAGTCTCACCCCGCCCGTCGATTTTTGTGCCTGGGTTTTTTTTCTGTGTGGATTTCTTGGCAAACGCATTTATATTGTGCACTTGTATCTCGGGTATCTATCTATGTATCTGGTGGTGGCTGGGGCTGCTGCACTTTATACGAACAGCGACCGCTTGATCGACTGAGTGCAAATTTCTCGAAGCGAAATTTATTTGTGATTTGCAATTCGCAATTTGCATGGACCGACGTTGTTGTTGTCGTCGTCGTAGTAGTCGTCGTCGTTCAGTTGCATCCCTCCCCAGTGAGATTTTGTGGGTAATTCATCTTCATTTCGTTGCGGTTCGAGCTGAAATGCGTTGCGGTATGCAGCCGCGACACTGCAACACCGCTGCAGCGCTCGCCTTTGGGCTATTTTCAATTCGTCCGCCGCTGTGCTAAAAATGTTTCAAATGTTTTTAACCAAAAATAAAGCGAAATCGGAAAAGAACAAAAACAAGCAAGCAGCGCACAAATTTTACATTTCTTCTTAGGCTCAATGCACTCAAGTCCTAAACCCTCAAACAAACCATTCATCTATCTATCTATCTATCCAGCCATCCATCCATCCATCCATCAATCATTTTTGTAGCCTGTTGTTGCTTTTTTGTAATTTAATCAACAGTTTCCAATGCTGTGGGATTTTCTTACTCGTGTGGGGGTGATTTTTATGGAAAACTAAAAGAAAAAAATATATAAAATACAGGGAAATACAGATAGGAGAGGCGAGAGAGAGAGAGGTAAGAGGGAAAAGAAAAATGTGGATGGTGGTGTATTATTATTAAAGGCAAATTTGACAGAAAACAAATGTTTCCTTCGGCTGGCATGCCGCTTGGCTCTTTGTTTTCTTTTCTTTTCCTCGGATTTTCATACAAATCGCTTTGTATGCGTCAAAGTTGTTGAAATTTGAATTAACCCTTGGATAAACCAAGGACGTTGTTGAGGTTGTGGCAGGAAGCTGTCGGTTGGCATTAGGTATTGGATTACCATCTCTGCGATGATGTGAAGCGGATAATGAAGTTGCCAAAAGAGAAGTCATTAAAATTGATTTGCCTTTTATTTATTGAGTGAAACTCTAGCTTGTCTTGTTTTCCATTTACATAAAGTTTTGTATTTTTTAGCTGTCTTCTTTGTTCAAATTTGATATCTCTCCTGTCCTTTTTGCCAATTAAAACAACTATACATTTAATTGGAATCAATATTTCAATGCAGATATTTATTATTTCGATTGGGAAAAAAACACCGCAGGCAATTTAAGTTGTTAAAGATTAAAATCAGTTTCAGTTTTCTAGTTTGTAAATGCATCTTTAATCTGTTATCTCTAGTTTGCTCTTGACTTTAATTATTCCAGCCAATTGTAAAATATAAAGCTAAGGTCAGCGATGGCAGCCGAGTTCATCGCTTGCCCTAATGTTTACATATTTGTATTTATTATACGTATACAGAACTCGCACTGGCGTCTAAAAATACGTCACAAAGGCGAACCATTAACCTAATTGCAAAAGTCAGGCAATGAATACAAAGGCCCCAGGTAGCAACAGGCACCGCCGGTTTACTAGTACATACTCTTATATATAAAAATAGGGTTAAGTGAATCCACTCCTGCGAAATGCATCGCTGTGCTTAAAGTGAGCCAAAGTCAGCGAGGAAATTATTGTGGCAGGGGCGAGTGAATCGGAACTAAGGTAAAAGTTAATTAACTTTAATAGTAATTAGTTAGTAGACTGAACTGCCAACACAAACCGACATTGACAGGTTCAAACGCCGTGTAAGCGAAGCAGAAACAACAAGAAAAAGCGAGTCAACTGCGGAGAAAAGTTAGGAAAGCGTCAAGGTGTTGCGGGCAGATGGAAAACTCGTGTAATGATTAGGAATTATCCAAGTTTTACCATCGTCTAAGTACCGAGTTAATTAGTGCAGGCATCCTAGGCATCATCGGTTTTTCGGTGTCAAGACCAAGTGGGCCAAAAAACACCTGCCTGCCCGCAGCCGGCTTGCGGAAAAAATGTGAAAAATTTAAATTCACTCCACGGCACTTCTACGGGCAGCAGCCCCTTCGCAGATGTCGTCGCCCACTGATTGACATTTGAACGTGACATGAACATGGTTCACCTAAATTCCGTAATTTATTTCGAAAACTTGACTAACCGAAAACAAAACGGAAATTATGTTAGCAATGCCTTGTGGCCAAACAAAATTTCGGGCTGGCTTTAACCGCGTTGTTGCCATTTCAACAAATAATATTCAGCATTTGAGCGTTCAAACATATCCCCATGACAGCGTCAATTAACGCAAAAAAAGTGCAAATTTTGCGTTGACTTAAATTTTTGCACTCAGCCATAGAAAATGTATGTGTTTTTGCATTGTTTTAGATTATGCCATTAGTGCAGAAAATCAATTCGTTTGGTTTTTACGTAAGCGATCGGAATATGGCGATAAGGTACTGACTGGGGATAATTATTTCCAGAAGTTGCTTCTATGTTAGGTGGTATTTATGGGTTTTAAAACCAATTAATATATTTAATTATATGTCCGACTTGGATAATGTAATAATAGTGGTTATAAGGGGTGTATATCGAATGGAAAAGTCCGATATTACAAAAGAAAAATCCACATCCGGTCGATAATATCTGCAACTTTTGTATATCGAATTTTGAAACATGCAGACTACCTTATTTATCGATATTAACTATTAACATATATTTAAAATAAGTTATTTTAATTATTTCTATTATTTTCCGTATATATTGATCCGATACATCAAAAAGAATATCGATTTATATCACATACCATAAAAAAAAAACTATAAGAAGATCTAGTTTTGCGTCAAATATCGATGCAGCATCTATAGTTTTTGACATCCCTAATTTATAGCCACTACTTTAACTGTTTTTAGGGTTGTAAACAGAATAGAAAACATAATTTTAGTTCATATAACTTTAAAATATTTCATTGCCTAAAAATTCAATGTTAAATGTTAAAATAAAACGTCGTCTTTAGTTATATCCTTAATTGATCTTAAATTTAAACCAATGCTTACAAAAATTAAACGCCTAAGTCCCTGCCAAATGAAGTATTTCACTTTAACAACATAATTTCAATTGATTCGGTAGCTATAAATAGACTGTAGTTTTTGAAATATGGCTTACAAAAAGAGGATCAGGTTAAAATTAATCCCTTTACCAATCTGAATTTATGACCACATAAATCGAAAGCCGCAAAATAAACACAAATATGCAGCAAACGCCGAACTATAAACACTCGCTCAGACCAAGCATTTTTACTATATGTATATATATTTATCTATATATTGATAAATCTGTTGTTATACTTTTCGTCACCACAAAGCCCGATACTTATCCATATATATGTGTGTTTGTGTACATATTTTTACAGTCCACACAACAACAGAACCAGCAGCAAGCACTTATGAACAAGTCAAATGACGATGTACGGAGAAAGCGTCCCGAGACTACACGGCCAAATCACATTCTACTCTTCACCATCATAAATCCCTTCTATCCCATCACAGTTGTAAGTACACACAGCGATATATATATCTCTATTTTACTCTTCTCTCTCCAGCAGAATTGCCTTCCATACATACAATATATATATTATACGGCAATATTATCCTATATATCCTCTAGCTACTTAGTATGTTATGTCTGAGGAGGGAGACCTCCTCCTACTTATATATATTTGTTTTTTTTTTGGCAAGATATTGGAGAAAATAAAATAAAATCCATTGCAATTTGTTTTGTGGCCGTTGAGAAACTTGTCACACACTCGAGCGGAGTTTTCAGGCATGTGTGCAGGGGATTTGAAAGCTGTTATTTGCCACTCTGGCCCCTGAATCTGTACATAGTACATGTCCTGTTGTTGTAGGCCACCAGACGAGTGTTGATTGGATCTGGCTTTGTGATATTTCTGCTCTTATCACAACATTAGATACTTTTTAGCTACAAAATGGCCAGAAGGAGGGTCCTTCGTGCCGCTACAAGTGGGGATAGCAGCAGATGGGCCGGGATATAGGCGAGTGTTTAGCCCAAGTGCATTGTTAGACTTGCAACAACCTGCAACGTCAACAGCAACAATTATAAGACGAGGAAAAAACAACACAATGTACTGGCAAAGAAAAATAAATAAAAAATGCATAAAGCACTCAAGTGCTATGGGGCTGAAAAACGTGCAAAGCCACGCCCACAACAACACAAAAACGCATGGAAACTGAAATCAAAACTAGGACTCGAGATTGTTTTTACTCAGCTTATACTAGAAAATGTAAAGAAAATAAATGTGCAGGGAATTAAACTTCAAATAAAACCTAGTAAATTTTCAAATTAATTAAATTTTAAAATCATAACCAAAGTTCAACGAAGCTTCGCCTGTAATAAGTAAAAATATGTTGTGGAACGCAATAACTTCATTCAAATGTGGATCAAGGAGCTCTTTGCTTACCCATTTTCCCCAACCCAGTTATCCGCTATAGTTATTGTCGCCCTATATCCTGGTCTATATAGGGTAGAGACACTTAAACACTTGCAGCCGAGACACGCATACTGGCACAGTTTATTGTCTTTTTAGCAAAGGCAAAAAACATTTGGCGGCACAGGCCCTACAACGGAGGCAGAGAAAACAAAAATGCGGAAATGTTCTGCCTCTCATATTCTCAGTTCATCTCTTTCCCACTGCAGTGAGAAAAACAGTCATATAAATGGAACGTAAATAGTAAAATATGTCTAGTAAAGTAATAGTTTAACATGATAGGATTTAGTTAATAACAAATTAATATCAACAGTTACATTTTACTGAGTTTAAAAAAATAATCTTATAGTTCCAAACTGTTTCCCATCCGGAAATTAATACATTTTCCTTTGGTCACAGTTTTAAGAAAGACCTGCTCTTTGGCGATAAATTACATTTAACCCATCAAAACCCCGTTCCTCATATGAATAAATTTAAAAGATTAATATTTAGAAATTACCTTATTATTTTCAAAAGGTTAAAGCCAGCAAAAAACATTTGCCTAAGGTCACACTTTTGGACGAACTTTACAATGAAATCGTGCTTCTGGTAACTAAATAATTTTGCGACCCATTAAAACGCTTGTGTTTCCAACCTCCTCTTGAATTTTATATTACGATATTCCATTTAATTTAACATTATTTCCGGTGTATGTGTGTTTGAGAGAAGTGTTTGTGCCCAGGCAATTGTATTTTCCAACACTCGAGCCAAGTGCGAGCGTAGTGGAACATAAAATCCTGTGAAGTGGAAAACATGCAGTATAAAAACTACAAAAACTGAAAATTATTTGGGGCCAGCGCAGCAGTTGCATTCTGCAGCTGTGTGTTGATGTGCGTTTGTTGTGTAAGTGCGAGTGGGTTTTGGGTTTGACTGTGGGGATAAAGCCAGAAAGCCCAGACATGTTAATTCGCATCCGACAAAATGGCTGCCTCTGTTGCCTGGTGCAGCAGGATATTCCGCCTCGGCCGTCCGTCGGACTGAATGACTCCTTGCAGGTCCCAGGTCCCATTGTCGTAAAGTCCGACTCACTGGATTTATATTCGCATCCAGGCTCGCGCAGCCTTTCCAACGGAAATAAATCTTTCTGTTGACTTAAGTCATCGCCACGGAGGAGCGAGCGTTGTTTGCTCTGGAATTAAGCAATTCTCTTTACTTTTCACTGTCTCTCTCGCTCGTTATGGCGACACAAATTAAAAGCTTCTGGCAGCTCGGAAAAATATCTGTTACATCTGCCTCTTATTGGGCGGCATTCCGCTGTTTTAATGAAGCTGCAAATCGGATTAAGTGCATTTCCTGTGACATCAGAAGTTTGATTTAAGGATATCAGTATGCAGGATTCATTTAACGAATAGTGTTACAGAATACTTTCGGAGGATCAACAGTCAGGAAAAATGCTTGCATAATGACATATTTTATAAGAAAGATTTTAAGGTACAAGTCGGGAATTCAGCTACGTTAAAAATCACATTAAATCAAACTTTAGCGCTAAATTATTTAGCACTTTTCTAGGCCATTTAAAATTGAATTTATATGCGATGCTACCGCTGCTGCTGCCAAGTGCAATTTCTCCCACTGAAACACTCTAAAGAAACATGACCGAAAGAAAACTGTTTCCGGAAAGTTTCCGGGGAAACTTGCGCCGGGCACGTTCTCCGGTACGAAGGAACGCTCCATCATACGCTCCAACTAGCTTTGGCTTAACTAATCGCAAACTAAACGACCTCTAATAGCAGCCGGAACTTTTGTCAACAATGCAGACTCCCATTTCCACTGCCTTTTCCCGGCTCTTCCTTATCCGTTTCCACCCAGTCACACATGCACACATGCCGAACTTTTCCAGAGCTATGCTTCGCTCATTTCCACAGCAGCCCGGGAAGTGGAGAGGAGGCCAAAAGGCCGCTTATCCGCATGGAACAAAAAGCTTTTGGGGATAAGATTAAAAACTTTTTAATAAGAAGACACTAAAAGCATCAAAGGAAATTTGCTTATGCATACATATGTGCTGGAAATTGCCAGCGCAGAGGAGAGCAGAGCAGAGGCGAAAACCAGATGATAGATGATAAAGTTGTGCGCCCAAACACTCGGCAACAAAAGCCACGGACGGCATGTTAAAGTTGAAGAGTTGCAGAAAAAATGCAATAAAAGTTGCTCCCTTGACGACGAGACAACAGAGGACGGAGGACGACGGGCATTAGCTGACACCAGCGGAGGGCAACAATGTTCAATAATGTATTAGCATGAAGGCCAGAAGGCGTAGCAGCCACAATGCAAATGCAACCCCAGAGCAGGCTGCCGCACTGCACTGCTGCACGGCTGGCATATGTAAAACCCTCTTTGAAGCGGCTTATCAGAACGCTGTTCGACTTTGTTGGCAAAGGAAAAAATATGGGCAACGGGGCTAGGAGAAAAAATACACCAAAGAAAGAACTTTATAGTTGAGAGAGAGAGAGTACCCTACTATGAAATACCCGGTTATGTTGAATAACTTGAGGCATAGGAATATATTTATAAACAAATCTTGTTAAACATTTTTGGGAAAATTATATAAGAAATGTCTTTTATATTAAAGCTTTGCTTTAATCTTAGATTAATATGTCATGCTTTAGTTCTACATTTATTAGAATTAGGATGAAAGATCTAGCTTCTGGGGTTTACATAGGTTTCCTTGGTATAATGATGTTTCCAGCAAATGTTCCCCTACAATATATATTGCCTCAGATCGGATATACCCTGGTTCTCAACAAATACTAAAGTATCAGAAAACTGCGAGGCAGCAGTCAGCCATAAGCTAAAGCCCAGGAATGTGTAACGGCAGCTGCAGCTTTTGCAATATGTGACACATGCAGGAGCAGGAGCAGTAGTAGGAGGAGTAGAAGGAGCAGGAGTAGGGACAAGAGCAGGAGTTGGAGCAACCGGCATAGCAAGCGGAGCAGCAGCATCCAACCAACCATAATGCGTGGCCTGGCAAAAGCCAACGAGCTAGGCGGGCGGATGGTTTCAAAACGCAGGACTGGGGTGCCTGCCTGCTAACTGCAGCAGCGAAGGACATGCGGTGACGGCAAAAGCCGAAGCTGTAGCCAAAGCCATAGACCTAAACCGAACCGAGCCCTGGAAAATCCACGCCCCCTGTGCCTTTATACGAGGAATGAGTTGGATAAGGACCAAAGAAAAGGGGGCGGAGGAGGCCATGGCTGGTGGCAACTGAGGTTTTCAATAATGCACGTCCTACGGCTCCCATGCCGCGTATTGTATTGCATTTTGTTTATGCATGCGCCCATCAAAGATGGCAAAGATGCTTGGCAAATGGAAACTACAGTGAAAATGTGGAGAGAGGGTGCACTGAAAATAAAAAACAAGACTGCATTTAAAGACCGTAAAATGTATAAAATAAGCCTGAGGTCTTGGCATAACTTCCTAGTCAAGCTTGCAATAACAAGCTGAGTAACGGCATTTGATTTTATTGGAACCGAAAAGCCAGAGATAGTGAGAGAACGCTCTAGAGCCAGTCATTTAAATGTGTGGGCGTTATGCATCTTGGTTTTATACGGTCCTTCCCCACATAAAGGCTTTTCTTTTGTTTTCAAGGTTGTTATTCATAAAAACCCTCCGAAATATATGAACTGCTTTATTTTTTTTACAACTCGTAGAGTGTTTGCCATCCTAAAATGATCAAGATAAGGATAGTACTAAATTGATCAGGATAAGGATAGTAATAAATTTTATTTCCAGTGCTAAAACTGGAATATATACACAGGTCTCCATCTTTGCTACGCAAGTTTGACAAATCGATGAGGTAGTTCCTCTTCCTTTTTTTCACCGTACTTTTTTTTTTACCGCTGCCATTCCCGTTTTCCGCACCCGCTGCCATTTTTTATGTTCTTCTTTTATGTTTGCCGTCGTTTGTGACACAAAATCTGGCATAAAGTTGCCTTTATGGGAATATGCAAAACAATGGATTACGATGTGTGAGGCCCATCGAAGTTTGATTGGTCCCTGCTCTCCCCTCTAAAATCGAAAACAGAAAACACGAGTCTGCAAGGTAGCCTGCATTTATTTTTAATTGGCCGAATCATGGTTGGAAGTACATCTATTGTCAATTGGATCCTTGAAATCTCTGGAAAGCAGGTTATATAGCAAATCCGGGAAGCATTTGATATCGTTCTTGGTCAGGTGGCCATGTTCGTACATTTTGGAGAATATCTGGCGATAAATAGGGAGGTTAATTCTTTATTCTAGGGCTTCCTGGACTGGCTTCGACTTACCAATGTCCTAAGCTGAGTGTCATTAAACTGATTGGTCCTCTCTACTCGCCAGCTGAGATGCTCGGCCCTTTCCAGTTCGCTGATATCGTCCGCTGTCCAGTCAGTGGACTTTTGCGTTGGTCGGGGCCTGGGTGCCAGCTGGGCAGCGGACTGCTGCTTAGAGCTGGTCAGCAGGCTGATGTTGCTTCTACTCTTTCTCTTGATACGCTTGGAGATATTCTTGCTCTTATGAGTGATACTCTTGGAGCTATCCTTGCTCTTTTGGAAGGTACTCTTGGAGCTATTGTTGCTCTTGTCAATGATACTCTTGGAGCTATCCTTGCTTTTGTGGAAGATACTCTTCCTCTTGATACTCTTGGAGCTATCCTTGCTCTTGTGAAAGATACTCTTGGTCTTGGAGCTATCCTTGCTCTTGACGCTTGTCTGGCTCTTCGAGCTCTGAGCAGAGAGCCAGCCGGCATCGAGTCTCTGGGTCTTGGCGTGCTTTTCCAAAAACTTGGCATCCTGCTGGGCCTCTACCTCGAGCATCCGCTGCTGTCGCGCACGGTGGCTCAGGTGCCGCTGGTGCTTCCGCCGGTGGGGCTTGTTGAGGCTGCTGCTTCCCTTCGGCGAGTTCTTGCGATGCTTCTCGCGACGCGCTCTCCGACATTCGTCCAGCTGCTCCTTCGGAAATATGGGCGCCAGCAGTTGCTCCTTCTGGTTCTGTATCTCGCGAGCGATCACTGCGCGGTGTTTCTTGGCCATTGCCTCTGCCTCCTTGCGCCGAAGCTTCGACTGCTGTATTAACGGATCCACCTGAGCGGGATCCGGCTGATCACCGGGCCAGCGAGGAGACTTGATTGGTCGCTTCTGCGCCCCGGCTGGATTCTGCTCCTGCTGCTTATCTTGCTTTGCCTAAGGGTATATAAAAGATTATAAAAGCTTGTAAACTATAGATAGTTATTGCCCTAAGCTCACCTGTTGAGTTTGCTCCTCCCGCTTCCGAGTCGAGACCGTACCTGCTAACAAGGACGACTTGTTCTGATCGTAGAACTTGCAGTAGTATTGTACCTTCTCCGATTCTTGCGGCGGCATTATGCGTCGGTAGTTGCCCAGGTGACTTTCCTCCCAGGCGATCTGCTGGGTGAGCGCTCCAATGGAGCAGGCCTGCCTCAGATCCTTACCTCCACCGCCTGCCTCGCGAGCTGATGAAGCATTGGTCGGCGTGTGAGCGCTCCCCTTCTTCCTGTATATTTGCCTCAGGAGCCTAGTTCGGTGCTCTATGCGATCGTCACGTATGATCTGCTCCTTGTCCACTAGAGCCGTGCTGAGCATGTTCAGGGTGTCCCGGATGAGCGGGCGCTTCACCTCCATGTCCACCGACTCGTCGCCGCAAAGACTGGGCGTGTGGTTCACCTCCAGGATGTAGGGCTTTAGCTTCCAGTCGACCAGAATGTCAAAGCCGAGCAGCTGAAAGCTGGCCTGGATCTTGTCGTGCTTCGGGAAGCACATGTTGTAGTTATGCCTCAGCATTGGCCATGCGCTAATGATCGTCTTGATGATTGCATCGTCCACACTGGCCCAGAACTCGGCCACGTCGTAGTTGTGCTCCACCAGCCACTTATTGAAGGCGCTGAGCTTCCGCTTGGAGCCAACTTCCTGTCCGTTGCCCACCATGTACTGAGAGTTCCGGCGGTTCAGACAATAGTTGGTCAGGTGCATGAACACATTGCTAGTGTTGCCCTGGGTCGGTGGCACGTACTTCTGGGTGGCGAAGCGGGCGAGGCCCTCATTGTACACGAAGATGCGCAGCGGATCTACCGAGGTGACCAGCGTATAGACCCGCAGATCGAACTTGTAGCCATCGATCAGCAGGGGCTGAGGGCGGGGTAAACCTTAAAGATTTAGACCTATATCTTTAACATACAATAACTGGACTAACCCGATCGATATAGGTCTGGCAGATGAGCTTCTCTCGCTTGGACACGGTGCGTAGATCGGTGGTTATCCAGATGCCACGACCCTGCCCCGCCGAATAAGGCTTAAGGATAAAGCTGCGCTTGTGCTTGTTGGCATAGATGGTCACATCGTAGGCACTGTGGATGCGGATTGGGAATGGATAAAACCAAATCCTAGAAGCCGACATAAACTCACTCTGTCGGCATCAGCCAGGTCTTGGGGAAAATGCGATAGTCGCCGGGGAACAACTTGAGCATGCGATTAAGGTTTCGCGACAACAGGTCCTTGCGACAGATCTCCGCCATGCCCGGGAAATGATTTATCTGCTGAAAGCGCTTCATGCTTCGCAGCATGTCGTGATGGGGCGTGTAGTCGGACCACTGGATGTTCCACAGACGGTGCCGTGGCACGTGCTGGAAGCCCATGTTCCGCGTCACTTTGGCGATCAGCGGGAACCGCGAGTTCTCCACACAGATACTGAGCCGCAGTCCCCGGATACTGGGCACAATGTCCGTGCCCTCCACATGGAACTGCTTTGGCGCCCCCCTGCTGGCGTCATAACAGATGACATCGAGCTCCGACGGCGTGAGTTGGGGTTTGTTTAGGGGGTTGTTGTCCTGCGTGACCACCATTAGGCGATCCTCCAAAGAACAGGCATCGCCACCGCGACGCCTCCAGTTGGGCTGGTTACGCCGCTTGCCACGTGGCTTATTCACCAGCACATACACGCTTTCCCGTCCCAATATCTGTGACTTATCCTTCGGTTGCGATTTTTGCGCTTCCAAGAAGCACATGTGCTTTGCGGCCTTCGGCGCCATCTTAGGGGGTAACTGATGAGGATTTTTGGGCTGGTGGCGGTCTTTGGTTCTTTTTTTTACTTTGTCATCCAAATATGCTATTACGGAAGGGTACATTGAATTTTGAGAGAATATTTAAACGATCAAGTTTTAAGTTGAACTAGAAAGACAAACATTCGATAGATTGCTCACGTTTTCGGTATGAGTAATATTAGTAAGAAATGTCTGGCTCAAACAGTGATTAAGTAATCACTACTGTGTAGTTTCCAACGAGGCTTTCGTTACGCAACCTTAGCAACCACCCCACCTGCCAGGCAAGGTCAAGTGCTCTGGCGGTTGACATTTGAGATGCGAGCCACTCGATTACCAAAGTCAGTGCCGCCGCGGGTAAAACCTACCTGTGCACCGTGTGGTTAGCCAAAACACCTTGCGACAACTGAAACGAACCAGTGCACACCTGCCCCCCGCGCAGTACGGATTAATTTCCATGCGAGCCGTACAAGGGTGGTGGGGCTCATTAACCGCAGTTTAATCAGGCTTTAGGCTCATGCGGTTATTAGTTCAGGCAGTCAATGTCACAAGGAAAAGTACAACAAACATAAAAAGGGCGGAAAAAATAAAGCATCAGCTCAATACACCTACCAGCAACAACAACATAGTTCAGATGTAAATGTAGGTTCGTCATACGCTTGGTTAACTTGGGGGCACACACACAGATGGCAAAATAGCAGAAAGCCAAAGGGCGTGGGCGTGACCATGTGTGGATGGGTCACCTTTGGTGTGGTAACCTCACTGGCTTGCAGTGTATATTTAGCATACACGGGAAGAAAACTAGTCAGTGTAGGGAATAATGATTGACCGTTTAGAAATGATATGTCTTAATTAGTATTAGTTTTTCAAAAGCAGTTTTATTTCTCAAATTATAAAGCCTTGTTCATGAGCGATCAGCATAACTACATAGACCTTATTAGTTTTATTTTATTTGCTTTTACTTATAAGTCACTTTAAACTTTTTAACTTGTATAAGAGCTAGGGGGAAGTCGACTAGGTAGGAAATCAAAAGAAATCAACAAGGCCCTCACGCCTTTAAGGGAAGTGTTTTTTCTTTCGCACCCTTTCTCTTCACGCTTTGCCTGTAATGTACAAACAGTAGCAAACGAGAGAGTTTATTTTAAACTGCACTCTGCACTCTAAGGGAGACATTTTCTCTACGCTCTTTAAAGTATCTTTTTGTGTGATTTTGGGAGCAGATCTGAATGGTTATACTACAGGTTGAGCCAAATTTAATAAAAAATTGTATATATATAACATTTTCAATGAAATGTAAAGGAGACTTAACCCCTAATTGAAGTATACATAAACCGATACTGAAGTTCCACAAGTATTTAAAATTTGATCAATTAAATCGGTTCATAAATGAATTCTTTTTATTTGTAGTCTCAAAATACATGCTTGCCCCCTTTTAATATTGTTCTGTTTAGAGAGTTTTAATCGGTTTAGATCTATCAAATTTTATTTTCCCCCATGTACCCATTGCTTTTGTTTTCTGGTATTAAATGACACAAACAATTGTCGCAGCTTGTGCCTCATTTTGCATTTTGCGTTGGGATTTCGGCAACGAAGCATGTAATTTGTCAAGTTTATTTGGTTGAGTAACGCTTTTGGCCTGGCTGGCTTCTATCTCTGTGGCCCGTTCGCTCTCGTAGCTCGTAGCTTTTCCCCTAATTGGCTGTCGCAAGTTAGATTGTTGCTGCCGCTTTTTATTTGTTTTGTTTTTGTTGTGCAGCTAATTATGCGCCCGCTTTGTCGCTGGAGATTGTAAACAACAAGAAGGGAAAAGCGCTGGCAACTTTTCTGCATTTCAAATATTAATGATAGTGCACGAACCAGCAGCAGGGGAAAGAGTAGCAGCTCCTTTCTGTTGACAGAACAGGAGCGCTGATAAGCGAGAGAAAAATGAGCGGAAAATGGCGATTAATGTTGTTTTCACTTAGTGCAACGGAAAGCGAAAAATAGGAACTTTTTATTGCTAGCCTATCTGTGAGGTTTTTGTCAAGTTTAACACCTTTAATAGCCTGTATAAATATGTTTAATATTGTTATTGGTCATAAATCTCTCCTTTGTTTTTGCAAAGCTTTCATTACTACACCATCGCCGCGTATAATCTACGGCAAAATAATAAATTATGGCATCTGATTGAATATTTCACACTTTTATATTTGGCGGAGGCCCTCGTAAAAAAGCGTATTTTATTTATTTATTTTTTTCCTTTAATCAATTATTAATTGACATCCCTTTGGGGGGCGGGAGCTGCGACGGCGATGTCTGTTGGCTTTTTAATCAAGTTCAGGCAGGAAGGAAGGAAGGCAGGAAGCGAACGAAGTGCCACGTGAAATGAGTGTAAAATCAGGGGACGACAAACCGTATTAAAAATTTAAAGGTGTGCACACACACATTTCATTTGCAGCTGCAAGCGTGCAAAATATAAAAACGGGAGCCCCAGAGCATAATAATAAAAAATTAAACAAAAGGAAAATAACAAAACGAAACAAGGTGAGAGGCGGGGAAAGGGGTGTGCTGCGGAGTTTGGCGGAGTAGTGAAAATGGTTCATAAACTCGCCCGGCAGATGATGATGAAAAACCGGAGAGCTGGGGCATAAATTACAATGTGTGAGAATGCTCGTATGGGGCTTCGTGAGTGTGTGGGTCTGTACTAGTTTTCACAAATCCTTTTATTTTTATGGAGTGCCACACACACACACACACACACTGACACAGTCGCATTTTGCCTAAGCGCGCATTAAAAATTAATCTTTTAATTACTGCCGAGCTCATCCGCCGCTACAGCTATTAATTTAAAGTTCAGCGAGCTCGCGGATATAGTTACTTTTAGTTTTTGCCTTTGGGCTTATTATATTGAAAGCCATTTCTGAGGAAACACTTTAATTTCAATTTGGCCTAATTCAAGGCACATCAAGTGCCTGCCTTCCCGGTATAGAAATAACAACTGAAGAAACAATAACAACTTCATCATTTTAGCCAGATTTAGTTTTTGCTTAATTTTTAATCTCCGCCCTGGATTAATTCTCTCTTGCCACAGTGTTGTTCATTGTTTAAGGCAAGCGCGGCTTAGGGAAAAGTTTCATCGTTCTATCCTCCTAAAACTGTGGCATATTTTCCAGCTTTGCAACTTTTCCTATTGCCCCAAACTCTAACTCTCGCATTTTAATTGCTTTCAATTGACCCCAGGAAAGAAATGCGGCAACTTGCCACATAAACTTAATGGCAGTACCACTGGGTCCAGGCAGGACACCCTCCGAACAAAGTCTTTCTCACACACTTGAATTCAATTTACATTTTGCCGCATTAACATTTTTGGGGGTTTTTAATGCCTAAACTTTTACTAAAGAGACTCAAAATGTCATGTTAAAAGCTTTTTCAATGCGAAACTTTGCCGAAATGTGGAAATGAACGTTTATTACGAGAACTAAATCCAGTTTAATGGTACCACAAGAAAAAAAAATGCCACAGAGAACTATGGCGGATCTAAGCCATGATTTTGTAATTTAAATATGTGAATCAAAGCGATGTCCTGTTCCTGGGAATCCCATTTATCATTTTCGCCTGAAGGGGGGCTTTCTACCCAAAATCCCCAGGATTAAAGGAGCTACCGAACGTGATTAACATCGTCGTCGTCGTCGCACTGTGTGATGATACAAATACATATTTCGTTGGCATTTGTAATTCTACGTTTGATTTATATATGCAGGTCATACAAGCTCTGCTCTCTATGCATACTATGTTCTATTTTGTGAGCCACGAATCCCCCCGTAATTATGCATGAATCGTGAAATCAACTGCAATATGGGGGGCGTTGCCTGCTTTGGGTTTTCGGCAACTGTGAAACTATGGAGCTACAGAGAGCTGAGAACTGGAAACGCATGAATGAATGCTCCCCGAACAATATATGCGCATAAATTTGAGCACTTCACCCTGCGAGACGCAATGAAAATGTTGAAATGTTAAAATGCTCGCACGAACTGCAAAAAAAAAAACGCCTCCGTTATTTGTAATGCAAAACAAAACGACGAAATCAACAACAAAAACGTGGCCAGCAAAAACAACAAATAAACTACAAACAACAAACCAAACAAAAACAAATACAAATACAGATGCAGGCAGCGGCAATAAGAACAACTGTGAAAATAGTCGAGAAGTGGAAAGGCTTTTTGTTTAGCCGCCTTACTTTCCTACAGTTTTGCAGTGTGCACATATAGAGTGCATAAACAACAAACGCATTTGTAATGAAAATAAAATTTAACGGCACAAAACACACAGCAAGGACACTTCCAAGTGGAAGACGCTACAAAGTATGCAACAGTTTCGGTTTCTGTGCCTAGTGCACTTACTGACACTCTCGGCCAAATGCAAAAAGAAACTGTAAACTGCGGGCAGAAAAAGACATTTTCCATGGGGTTTCATATATTCATTCGAGTCCTGTGGTTGCACTCCAGTGCGAGAAATGGGAGTGTGGTTATGGGGGAATATGTAAAATAGTACTAAAGGAAGATCTAAGTTGGAAAATCCGAACCACATGCTGTTATACAGTATTTTTCATAGCACCTCTTCATCAGTTTTGGTCCTTCGAGCCGGATGTTCCGCTGCATAAGTAAACAAACCTTCTAGCCTTCACAAAAATACTTGTAACAGCTTTTAAGATTCTACGAAATAAGTTTTTAACCTTAATCTATTATATTATGATTCCGTAGACGCCGTCAACGCTTTAAAACTACAGATAATTTCTTTTCAAATCCTCCTAAGTAGGTTGACATTCGTTTTCTACTTAATCCTCGAATTAGGAGCCATAAATTCTGAAATCTAGACCAAATTCCATGACAGCTTTTTGCTCGTGCCTTTTTTTTACTTTTCTTTTATGGCTAAAGACCTGTCTAAAGACCTTTTTAAAATGCAAAGTTCAGGGACTGAAAATCAGGAAAAAAGGCTGTTTGTTTTTTCCGCCAGTGTGTGTGTGGCTGATGTATGACATGCAGCAACAAATTGCTGCAGAAAAAGGAAAATGGCGACCAAGAAATGTGACACCTCCTGGCCACTTGTCAATGTCATAATTTGCCATAATGTGCGAGCGGTGAGCCGAAGGGGCTGGGGCAGATGAGAGATGGAGATGAACTAGCGAACAGGACAGCCATCAAAAGTTGTGTGGATGTCGATGTCGAAGCGCAGATGCCTTTTGGCCCGAGGCCGTGGTCGAAAGGGTCCTTCTGCCGGGCTTTCGCTGGGACTACATAACATGCTGGGTTGGTGTGTGTTTATATACATATGCATGTGTGTTTGCTGGCTGTATTTTCCAACTCCTGTCATGTCCTTGGCTCTCCGACGAGCACTGTCAACATTAACACAGCCCAAAGGCATAAAAGGCATATCCAATTGCAAAAAGACGCATGCCGATAACAAAGGCTCGGCAAACATTCAACTAACATTAGAGCCACGCCCCCGCCCGGCCGAGAAACATACAGAGAGCGAAATATATACATAATAATAGGTTTTGAAAAGAAACTGTTAATAAAACAAAAGATAAATATCCCAATTTAAAAAGAAAACAATCAGAAAATGCTTAAAGGCAATATTCGGAATAAGAAATTCTTGTTTGCATATCTTTTCGTTACATATCATTGAGAACTTTCTGAATTTCTTAGGTAACGAGTTTAAGATTTCTTAGCTGCCATTTTCTCAGTGCATCCACATGGACGTGTGAGCGTGAGGATCCTGCTTGTCGTATCCTGGCGCTCTCGTTTGCTGTCTATTTTACTTGGTCATTAAATTTGGATTTTGTGCTGTGCACATCGCAAGCGCTTGACTTTGCTGTTAAATATATCTACACGAACCCACGGAGGCATCTACATCTACATCTCTTTAGTGGCCTTTTGTGGCCCCAGCCAAGGCCCCCTGGCCCCCGATTTGGCTTTAACTTGCCGCCATTGTGTTGGCCAGGAGGCTCTTTGCATACACACACATATGGCTTGTATGGTATAGGGGAAAAGTGGAAAATCTCCTCGCTCTCGCTCTGCTTAACATCGGTTTTACCGCCCGCCCCCCTCAATGTTTTGTTTTGCTTTCGGTTTTGAGTCCTTTGTGGTTGAAGATTTTTCCAACATTGCATAGCAATTGCAACAAGCAAAAAGAGAAGAGAAAAAAATGCTTTTTTGAGGGCTTAATGCTCAGGATTTCATAGTGGAAAGCGGCTCGTTTAGGCTAAGCTGCCGTGCCAGAGGCATATCCATTGATGGGATTTGCGGCAATCAGAGTTACGGCTGGAACTATCTGGCCAAGAAGTCGTTTTTCGCTTCAATACTTTTCGAGAAACTTAAGGGACTTAGTGCAACTGCAATCAGTTACAAAATAACTTTGCTTATTGTTGGAAGGTCTAAAATAATTAAGTTAGCTTTTGCTCAAATAAAATTGCTTAAATTGTTGTTTAAATCTAAGGCCAGACACAATATGTTCACAGTTTATTATTGCAATTAATTCATTACCTCTAACTAATTGCCTTTTCTTTGTCTTTTCTCTTTTTAGGTAAGTTTATTTAACCCTTCACACTGCCATTAGGAGAAATGCATATGTATAGTGCGTGAGTGGTAGATATAAGAATTAATAGTCCATAAACACGGTAGAAAATCGACAGGGAAATTGTTAATAATACTTCCTCCTGACATGCACACATCCCCCACATCGAACAGGGCCAATCAATGGCTCATTCTCGCAAACTAGGCCGTATTAAACCATCAAATTCAGATCAACTCCTCTTCAGGCCTCATCATCATCATCATCGTCATGGCGGTCGTCCTGGGCAACAACAAAGAAGTGAAAATGCCACTGCTAACCCAATAAATCAGTAGAAAATTCCACGCAGACCAGAGACCTCACAAAAAAAAAAAGAAACAGAGAGCCTTTTCTACAGGGACCCAGCAATCACAAAAGTTTCTACTTGTTCGGGAATGAGTTGGGCTGAGGGACGAAGCCCCAAAAGTTGCATCGTAATTCCCACGATAATAATCATAATAAAAATCAAGCAAGCGATAAAGCATAAAACCAAATTACATACAACTCCGGCCTTTTCAGGAGGAGAGTGAGGACCTCGGAACCAAACACTTGACGTTCCACCTCATTCTCTCCGCTGCTGCCTTCCGCTTCTAGTTGCTGTTATTGTTGTTGTTCTTCTTATGCTTCTTGGTGCTATAACATAAAAATAAAAAAGTTTTTTCCACACAAAAACTTGCACATTGTCAAAAAAAAAAACCAAAGAAATTCGGCCACTAAAATATATGTATGAATATTTTTTTTTAGCGTTTGACTTGGTCAGGGCTGCCAGACATTTTATGGAGCACGTAACGGACATTTTTTTGTGGGTTATTTTCGTTTGAAAAGTTTTCTCATAATGCTCTCGCGATGGGCTTATATAATATCGGGCTGGCTGCACCCGAATATCAGCACGTATTGGGGTTAAGATAATGCCCAACGATCGGGGTGCTTTTTTTATGCGCCAAGTCGAAAAGCGAAATTCATTAAGTTGTCAAATGCAAGTCAACACAATACGAAATTCTGACGCGAACATGACATATTTGTTGCACACACAAGAGGCGAAGAGGAAAAACGGAAAGGCACTAGACAAATCGAGGAAAATGCTTTGGCCCAAAACCAACTGAAAATTAAATGAAAATAATAAATAGGAGTGGTTAGTCCTTGTAGCAATTATCATTTTTCTAAGAAGAAGTTTAAGCTTTCATAAATTTGGGAATTTTAAATGAAAAGCAAATTTCGGCTTACTCCAAAGCCAGCAAGTGTCTTCGAAAAACAAATTTATTTATGGGAATATGATTGAGACTTAGTTGGATCAATTTTTAATCAAATATTCATTATTATTCTTTGTGTTTTAGCGACCTATATTTGTTATAAAGGAGATC
Source organism: Drosophila kanapiae (assembly GCA_008042475.1). Classification (NCBI taxonomy): domain Eukaryota; kingdom Metazoa; phylum Arthropoda; class Insecta; order Diptera; family Drosophilidae; genus Drosophila; species Drosophila kanapiae. Next base: position 201,777 of record VNJM01002802.1, on the reverse strand, counting down.
TAACTATATACAATATCTAAAATCATAAAAAAAGCTAGAAAACGTTCTCAAAAATGTAAGATACATAAATAATTTATGAATATTCGATAAAGACATTTATTGTATATTTTATAATCAATTTATATACATCAACATCTCTTTTATTCAATTATATATCGATCACAGTCTGTCCGCTGAATGCACTTTCCCGTGTCACTTCCCTTACGCACCCAACCCTTTAGACAGGCGCAGCCTGCTTTGCATTTCCTGGGCCTGCACCTCTGGTACCTTAGGAAGTCCGAGCAGATTTTGGGGCAAACTGGTACACACTGAACCCAAACATCATTTTGGCGACATACTGGCGTATTAGACAAAGAATTACAAAAGGTTAAGCCCTTTAAGCGATCCTAAACTGACCTTCATGAGGAGGCACGAGTCCATTTAGGTTTTCAAATAGTGCCGAAAGGGCTCCCAAGGAAAACAGCAACCAGTAGAACATGGCAGGTGTTTAATGGTTTTAGTCATACTATTTATTGCAATATCCACTTAAATAAAGAGTGCATAATCGATTACGTTCCAGCTGATTTGTTCCAATTGAACAGTTTATTGACAAAACAGCTAGCCGCGCCACGCCGATAAATTAATGATCCTTTAAAGCGCGCCCACATCACCACTAAGCCTCTTACTCTCACCAAAATTAACTGGAAAAATGATGATGGAAATGACGGGACGGGAGGTGGTATGCCACAAAAGACCGGCTTAAAATGGCGGCCACTATAAAATGAAAAATTCTGCTGGCCGCCAGAGGGTAAACATTTTAATTCTGCTAATTGAAGCAGTGAAATCTATTGCCAGGCCGGGGAATCCAATGAAAATCCGAAACTAATAAACGGTTTAACGGGGCGTATGCGCAATATATACATATTTGCACACGTATACCATGTACGACTTGCATATATAGTTGTGCGGTTTGCCATGTTGATTTTGCATATTACATTTCTTTCGCACAGTGTAATTAACTGCCAGCTGGCGGCGCATAATTACAATTTTGAAACAGAACGCCCCGAATATGTGTGTGTGGCATATGTGGAAGAAGAAAGGTGCATTGTGTCCACGGCTCACATGTCAGCAGTGGCATGCGCTGGTATAGTTGGTCATCTGATACGCAATGTTCCAGCGATGGATGCACGATGCCGCGCAGACAATGGATAATAGATGCTGCTGGTCATCGTTTGTTTGGCCGCTCTGGCATTATGCGTTATTTCGCGGCCAGCGATCATCATCATTGGGCATGGCGCTATTTGTGGTTTTAATTATGTCCCACCATTTGCCCGTAGAACGCACACGCATGCCACGGCAAAACAATGGAGGAAAACCGAGGGATTTAAATGGAAAATGGTCGGTGGAAAATGGGAACGAGCAAGCGAGCCCCAGCGATGCATTGTTGCGGCGATTGAAATAAATGATGCGAAATGGGTGCACTGAATATGCAGGAGCCGAAGAACGAGCCTTAATTTCGGGGACTGGCCGTAAGAAAATCAATATGCAAAGTGTCCAAGGGCATCGTGGAACGAGCGAACGAACGAGCCATGATTAATGGATAATGGCCGGGAGCTGGTAACTAGCTAGCTGGGATCTGCACATATGGTAGGGTAAATTTCGCTGATTGATAAACCAAATGCCAAGCAGAGCGTATAAATCGTGTGCATAGAAAACGATGCATCCGAATGGATATATACAACATATAATGTATAGCCGTACAATTCTATCTGATTCGGCCCCAAAAACGACGTTGATGGGCGGCAGTCAATCAACGTTGGAGGGCTTAAAGTGTCACCCACTCTCATCTCACCTCAGTCGACCCGAACCTAAGCCTAAACCCACTGGCGGCTGACGCACACACACGTGCCACATTGTTGGGGAATGGGGAAACTTAATGCTAATGCCGGAGTCGGGCTCCTGAAAAATTAATGCCTACTAATAATTCAAGGGGTCCGCAAGGGGCCCAAACGTAAAGTATGCTTAAATAATCTAACGCACAATTAATTGAAGGTGCCATAAATATTGCGTATACGCACAGTAAATCAGCCAAGATGGCAGCCGGTCGGCAGTAAAACCCCTTTTGGCCAAAGCAAAAAGCTAAATCCTGATTATGCTAACAATTAATCCTGCAAGCGTTTATTACAGGGCTATTTCCTGTGGGAGAACACGGTTATAATAGAAGTTGTCAGAAGATGAACTAGCAAATTTTGATCTTTGTCTTCATTAGGCTTTATTGTAGCCTGGCCCAGGGTAAGGCCTTTGTTTTAATCAATTTGCAAGTGACTGGCTTGCCTGCAGCCGGAAACTCGACATTCTGCAATCACATTAGCTCCGTTAGCAACCGGAAGTAAGTGGGCGGAGAGTAGCGACGTCAGTCAGTCAGGCAGTCAGTCACCGCAGCATTAAAGCAACATTTGTTTTAACATCTCGACAGAGAGGAAGAGAAAAAACCTCGCCCGCCACAAAGCCGGAGGAAACTCGCCGAACGCTGCCGAAAATGTTCAAACAATGCAACACAAATTGCCGGCAACCGCAGCAGTCAGCGCGGTTTACTCGAGGTCCTGAGTTCCCGAGTCCAGAGTCTGGCCAGATGACCGCCGGCGCTGTGAAGGATTGGGCCAGTACCAACCGCAGTTCACAATAGTTGACCATTGCCATATTTCGACTTGGTCAGCGGGAACAAGCAAGTGCAGTGAAAGCCAAAGAAAGCCTTCATCGAGGACAAAGTTTAAGCCATTTGTTGGGGTAAAGAACAAAAAGAAAATGCAGCTGGCGGTTTGTTTGTCATTTATTAGGGCTTAAATAATAAATTAAAAGAAGTTTTAGTTTTTAGTTTGGTAATTATCTAATTAATTATTGTTTTCTGGCTTTAAATACATCAGAACTTAAACTTTTTTTATAACATGGAATATTAAAAGCAATAATAAAGAAGATTTTACATTGAAATAATGAATAGTAACCATCATATAATATAGAGGAAACTATAAAAGCAATTATAAAGTAGTTTTCACATAAAAACCATGAATAGTTCTAGCTAAATTATAAAACACATGTACTGAACGCATAGTAAAGTATAGAAATTCATATATTATAGTTTCTTTTAATGCCGAAAAGATGCACAAAGCCAGCTTTAATATTTTCTGTGTTTTTTCCTTTTCTTTCCTTGTATCTTCCTCCTATTTTACGAACTCGTTTGCGATTTGCAATCAGTATAAGAAATCCCATTTGCTGCGAGTAATCAGTTTTAGCCATGTCCATAAGCCCCATGGAGATAGACAGCTCGACAAACCACAAACGCACCGAAAAACCAGAAACGATTCGACCGGCCCCGGCCGTGTACGAAAGTCTAGGTGGTCGTTTTTAAATGCTTGAGCATTGTATAAAATTTGCATAAATTTCTTGCATAGTTTATTTAGCGGGTGGCCATTGTTGTTCTTGGTTTTGTTGGCCATTTTGCCGGCAAACACGGGCTAAATGATGCACACGCCCCCGAAATGTATGCTACATATATACCGTGCACATAACGCGGCGAGGATGACACCGCAGCTATAGTTCTCTCTCTCCCTCACTCGGGCTCTCTCCCGCTCCCTCTCTCTCATATTATAACTCAATTTCTGCGTGAGGCTTTTTTCCCCCGACCGCAGCGGGAGGAAAACCCAGAGAAAAACAAGAGGCTGATGCTGCATTTATATTCATATATGCGGCGTGGAAATGAATCGTGGACCTGGCAGCTCTCACCGCAGGATGTCCATTCCCGGGTCTGGAAAAAAAAATATAGAGGGAAAAAGTGTAGAATTGGAGGGAGAGCGAGGAGTCCCGTGAAGCATGTGAACCAATTCGATCGCTGCCCTTTAATTTTCCCCAGATTTATTCCTTGTGAAAGAAATTTGCATGCTTTTTACGCACATTAGCATAAGCATACAAAGACAGCCGCAGGATAAGCGAACGAACGAGCGAGGGGGACTGGTTCTCAGACAGGGCAGGGAGGAAGGGAGCTACATAGGAAGGATCCATCGAATTGAAATCGGCTTTCGTTTGCAGCTATCCAATATGTCAAATTTGAAGCGCGCTTCACAACAATTTTTTGAGATTTTCCAGCCTGTCAAATGTCAAGAGTCAAGGCAATACCAATGGGGTGGCCAGCCCTCCTTCTCCTCCTCCAACTCTTGCTTTCCAGCGAGTCAACTTGGCATTCATTTTGACATGCCCACATTCGTCATCAAATAGCGAATTGCTCACTCCTAGCTCACTCCTGGCTCACTCCTCCCATTTGTCCAAGCGACTCAGAATGACATGTTTGCTCAGAGCCACCCTGGGTGGATCTACCTCCCTCCCAGACCCCGACTTGTTTCAATAACTAACTGTCCATATTGGTTCATTCAATTAATGTCAATGGGGGCCTGCATTTATGCACGAGTGTGTGTTATGCGTCGAGTGTATGTGTGTATGCCGGTTCGCTACCATTTAGCCTTGAGCCAGTTGGCAATGGGTACTGCTAATTGCACAAAATGCGACTAATACCCAATCGTTAATGAGACGAGCTGTAATTATTTCCCTTTGCTGGATCCAGATTGAAAATTACCAATCGACTTGATGGTCAAATCATGAGATTATATAGTTGTACTTGGCAGATTTCCGGCAGATTGAATAGAGAGCAGAGGGGATTTGTATTATTGATATTGTGCTCATGATGGGGATGTTTAATGATAGAGAACTTTAAAAAACGCATTTTAATCTCACAGGATATGTAATATTTCTTTGTAAGAGCTCCTTAATTTATCCAAAATATATGTGACCTTAACCAGCAGCTCCTAAACCTTCTGCGCTACCCAGGAAATTAACCATTATCCTGGCTCGGTTCTTTAAATGCAAATAAGAGCCTCAGGATGCCGCGTTATTCCGAATGCATATCCTTTGGGAATTCTCTCTGCCATTTGCTGCCTTGCACCCGCATGTTTCATTAGCCCATTCGTCTTCCCTTTTTGTAATTTGTGGGCTTTCAGCAATTAAAGGCGAATTGTAATGCCGTATATATACATATATAAATATACGTAAGACCGCCTCGGGCACATTCATTACACCTTTACGCGTTGGCGTTTTACCTGGGATAAATCCGCCGCTATCCTTGGCTTGCGAGCTGAAAATTGTTGCATACTTCTGCGGCTTTTGCCACTTGATGCCGCCGGGAAGACGCAGGACAAAGGACGAGGGCCCAGGCAGCTGCTGCCACTTTGGCCCACTCTGCCACGCCCGGGCGCCTTCAGGAATCCACGCCCACATGCGCGGCCCACTCAATTAACGCGTGCGTGTGTGTGTATTTGTCTTAACAACTCTTGCATACAACCTAAATGGCTCGGTGGGTCCTGGAACCGGGCTCTCCTGAATCCTGAGTCCTGAATCCGGCTTCCTTTCGCTTGCTTTTTTCCTGGCATAATTACTTTGACTCGACTTTTACGACCTTTCTATGAATTACTCAAGAAGTGTTGGGAGCACGTCGCTTGTGGGGCCACCCAACCACCCACAATCCACTCGCAGTTTATCCTTTTTTACTGCCAGGCCCCGAAATCCCCCTCCCTGTTGCCGTTCGTTCCGTGTCTGCCTGTCGTTCGTTTTATTTATTTCTTTTACTCGTGTTTGCCTGCTAATTTCTCCTTGGCTGCCCCCGCCACTAATCGGCGGCATGCGGGGGGCCCGGAGTTATTGCCACAATTGCATAAGGTGCAGGTGGAAAAAAAGAAGTGGATATAAGTGTACTTTAACAGGGTTGCCGAGTCTTACTAAGTTGAAAGTAAAGGGGGATTTTATAGCTTAAAAAAGAACCTAAAAATATCAAAGAAAGGGGGATTTTCCTTGCTTTAAGGAAGCCATACATAGATATGTACAAGAAATATCGAATTTAATATAAACTAGCCAACTATTATAATAGAAAGACATATGTTTTCCAGAGTTTGGATACCTCTATCTTTATTAGAATGTTAACTATTTCTTTATTTAAATGTAGGTAAATATTTTCTATAATTATATTACTCAATTTCCTTATGATCTCCTTAAATATCTCTAATGTTGTACCTTCACCCATTTATTCCGTATTTATCTATTATTAAATCTCGGTCATCTTTTAATGCTTTTTCCAATTTCGGGAAAGATAAGACGCTATTACACGAGTATTTTCAATTTCTTTTGAGCAGTTTGCTTTGGCTTTGGTGCCCCAAACTTTTTCCCATTTCCCTTCCAGTCTTGGCCATCTTTTGCAATCCCCTTTTTTTAATTTCCTCTGCAATCCTTTGCAACCCTGACACAGTTACAACAACCCACCCGCCACTTTCATTTCTTCTAATGCAACATTTTTTTCCTATACACATGTACGCCAAGGATAAAGGACATAGCGAAGGAGAGAGAAAGAGAGAGAGCGCTCTGTAGCTGGACGAACATTATCTGCGTTAGCTTTTTAGCCTAACGACCAACACCTACGCGATGTTCGCAGCATCTTCATCGGGCTTTGGCCAGGGTTTTCCCCGGGTTTTCCGCTTGCTTTCCAACCCCCATTTTTGAACAGAATTTATGCGTTCAGCTGCCGCTGCTGCTGCTCACTAACGATACTTTTCCATCCACTCCGGCTTTGTTGCCTTGGCTAACTGTTGTTGCCATTACGTTTATAATTGTCTTGTGCAACTTCTGGCGCAGTCCACGTGGATTCCCTCCGTCCGGAAAAGCCACCCGAAACCAGGCGGCGGCGGCACCTGGTGCCGCCCAAGTCGTTACATGGTTCTGCATCCATCCAACTCCCGGATGGAGTTGCCTCCATCTTCGTGTTAACGGGTTGTTTTCTCGTTCGCTCTCGCTCGCTTCCTCTCTCTCTCTCTCTCTCTCTGAGTGGCTCTCTGTCTCCCTTCTGCCACTTTCAGGCTCATTGGCTAACTGTTGATTTTGTTGCGGCATTGCCTGCTGCCACTTTTCATCCGCCCCGTTGTACAGCAATTGCGACACACATTTTCGCCTGGGCCCCCCACTCCCACCTACCTTCTCGCTTTAGCTTTTTCCTTTTCGCCTTGTTTACATTTTCATGCTCGAATTGGCTCTTGTGCTTTGGTAATTTCCCCAGCATTGTCTTCGTCCTTTGGCTGTTGCTTCGTTGCCCGCTCTCCTTTTCCTTCTCCATATATATATATATTTTTTTTTGGGCGTTAGCCTGGTGGCCAACTTCAAACACACACATTAAGCGGGCTGCGTCTTTGGACTTTTGTTTGCCACTGACAGGAGCTGGCCCCCGGTAACCTTACCACCTGACCCCCCACAAGCTTCCAGGATCTGCCTGCTGTCCCAGCTCTCCTTCCGCTTCCTCTACTTTCATCGCTGCCTTTGTGCCTCATAAATTTGCTTTAAAATGTATCTGCTCTGCTTGCCTGGCATCCTGCTACCAATGCCTCCACTTCTCGTGTCCCCAGGAGCTGGCCCGCCGCTCCTTTCATGTTTAGCTTTTGTTGCCTTGTGTGTGTCGTGCTTTGTTTTCTGCTTATTTTCAATTTGAACATTTTAATGTTTGTGGTCATAAAAATCTTTTTATTGGTTGTAAAACCGAAACTGAAGAGCTGCGCGCATGGCCACGATGGCCGAGGGTGCTTGAAAAAAATTAGCAGCCTCTTTTCTGTCTCGGCAATGGCCACTTAAGCACCGCGTTAAGGTGCGATAAGAGTAAGCACCGAATTTGTCAAGAGAAATCGAGCCCCGAATTGTTTGCCAGCCTCCAGACTTTAAACAGATAACAGCCTGGCCATAACCCGGTAATTGAAACACAAAAGAATGGCCCAAATAAGATGGTCCCCTTTTAATTTTCTTTGCTTACAATACCATAAAATGCAGTCCGCATAATTTTGTCATTTACTTTTTAATTGAAACAATAAACTCAAGTTTCCCATTTTCAAAAAATAAACAAATACATTTCATTACCTCGAGTAAGTTCCGGGAAAATACTGCAGTGATTTTTCCTTGAATTTAATCTTTGCTTTCCATTAGGAAGTTTCAAAGAAAAATACAAAGATCCACTTCCAACAAGAGTTTCCCCAGCCGCCGCTCTCTGGCATTAGTTTCCACTGCCGTTGCACAACGCAATTTCCTTTCAGCCAAGGCTAGCAAATAAATTAAAATAGGTAAAATTCCTGTTCAAGTTTCCCTTTTAAAGTGAAGAATCTCCAAGGCATTCCTAGGGTGATCTTTGACAATTTTCGGTTCTCAGTTTGCAGCCATTAGCATGACACTTAATTGAGGTATCCATTGGCCCTCGAAAACAACCTCACAGCCGGTAGCCAGACTCTTCCGAGTTTTCCTTTTCGGAGCGACCGACCGGACCGGGCCTCAATTAAATGTTAATGGCAATATTTTATTGCTGACACTCGTCGCTGTTTAGTATCTTCATCTTTGACTCATTTACATTTTGCTCACATTTTCCAACCGCCGGAAGTGTCTCAACGTCTCGGCTTTTCTCTTTCTGCTTCACATTTTCACGTTGCATGCTCCGTTCGGTCACTTTCACACACAAATTTTCCCAATTTGCTTTTCGCTTTTAGCTTTTTTCTATTTCCATTTTCCACCCAACACTGGCAGGCAGGCCGAGTCGGGCGAAGACTGACTTCTCCCCCTGCAGGCACGTCAGCTTTTCCATCCGAATGTATGCATATTTTATGCCTCTGCGATTTTTCAATTTTGATAATTTGTATTATGCTAATTTGTTAGAGGAGGAAGGGGCTAGAGGGGGTTGTGCTTCTGCACACGCGAATGGAAATGAGAACGGAATAGAAATGGAAATGGGAATGGAAATCGAAATGATAGCAAAATATTTGTAAACAATTTTGCCGCTGATGTGACACGTCGTCATTTCACGTGCTGCTTGCCCTGTGATTTGTGTGTTTGCCCTCGTATCGGATCGGATCGCTTTTCAGCATAAATTTACAATGTCATTTGCAAGGGTTTATTAGAAATAAATATAGATAACACACAGGGCTCGGCATTATGTTAATTGCTTAGCTATAGTCTGGCAAACTCTATCTGCAAATATTTGGCGGATCAAACGAAATCCGTAAAATCCAAGTTCGTATTTATTTTGCTTTCGCCAGGATTTCATTTGCTTTGTTTTCATTCTTCTGCTTTACTTTCGACTCTAACAAATCCTCAAAGTCTTGCCTTCAAAGGAAAGAAGAACGAATCGTTAAAACCCGTCTTTCCAGTTGTTAAAACTTACTTGCCTCTCCAAGGGCCGCGATTCTCCTTGTTGTTTTTCTCGTACTTTTCTTTTTTTTTTTGCCTCGCTTTTGGCTAACAACTAACGGCACTTGGAAGGGGGCAGGAGATGCAGTTGGCCAAGAGGCACCACCATCATCATCCCCGTCCCCTTGGCCCCGCGGAGCGACCTTCCCCTGGCAGCTGCAGCCAGAAAGTGTTGCAAATGACTGGAAACCGGTTTTAATGTTCGGGCTCGGGTACGGGTTCTGTTTGGGTTTTTGGCTTGGGCCTTTTTGCCCCAAAGAAATGGGTCAATAAGAAATTCAAATGCTAAAAAAAAAGAAACATCAAGCGAGAAACTTGTTGAATTTTTTGCGGTTGTCCGTTGTGGGGGGAGAACGAGACCAAAACAGGGAACTGCAAGGCGAATGAACTCCAATTCGAGTTTGTTAGTTCTTCTTTTTGCGTTTGGTTCAATGACTTTCCCAGTCTCTGAGCAAAACCAAAACAATTGATCGAAAACCTCGGCGAAGAAAAGTTTGAAGGAGAATCTGCCAGGCTAAACTTTGCCTCTTGGCTCTTGGTCTTATTTAAGGGTTTATCTTGGGCTTGATAAAGTTTTTGACACAATGTTATAGATTGTAGCCTGGAGAATCACTAAATGTTGTTCATTTGGAATAGAATATATAGGAGAATATAGTATTAATCATTTCGAGGAAGTTGGATACAACAGAATGTGTTAGAAAGGTATAAAGATGATTGATTATTGGACTTTGTGTGTAAATATTGTGTTATTTAATTTCCTATACTTATTGTTTTCCGGAAAAACACATTAAAAAGTTATTAAAATTATATATCTTATAGGAGCAGTCTCCTTTAATGTGTTTTCTTTTAATTCAAGTCAGAGAAAATTTATCAGAACCGATACAGTCAGCTTATCTTTGCCATTTTTATTGTTTTGGTTCCGTTTCAAGGAATTTCAGGACACGGCTTTCATTGTTTTTGCCCCACGATTTCCAACTGCTAAATTGTAAGAACCATAAAAGTGAGAAAATCAAAGGACAAAAGCTGACCACAAAATGGATTGATATCTTGCAACTAAGCACACATTATTATTAATATTTAATGCGATTTCCCAGCCAGCATTATTGTGGGGCCAAGTGATATGGATGGAACAGGACGTTGATGGACCTGCGGAAAGCCGCTTAAAATGTTTGCCCGGTATACTTCCTCCGCTGGCTTTCCATTTTCCTCTCTTTTGTTTTTGTTTTTATTTTTTGTTTTGTTTTTCTGCTGGCATTGCGCTGATTTAATATTTAGCACGCCTGGACAATCAGCCCCCTTGGCAGACTCTCTCCCTTCGCTGCCATCAACCCCTGCGGCATGACGCCTTAGTAAAATTTTAATGCGCTTTTGATGATGGCCATAAAACGGCAAAACAAAATGCATGGCAGTCAGTGGGTGGCGCTTGGAGGGGGCGTGGCCAGTGCATGCGAATCTCTGCTCTAGATAAAATATTAATTTATTTTTCCCGCGCTCTGCGCTGTCTGTCCTTGCTACAACGTCCTGTTCTTTTGGCGGTCCGGCCGGCAGTCGTCGAACAAGTTATAGTGCGCATAAAATTTTACGTATGTATCGCCACCGCTGCCGCCGCTACCCTGGCAAGCTCTTATTTTTAAATAACTGTTTCCAGGCTCCACCCCCTACGATGGCCAGCTATATATCCAGTATAGCCATAGCTCACGCGCCCCTCTTTTAACCTCGCCCACTGGTTTATTAATACTTTCATTCCGAGGCGGTTTATTTTTTTTTTTTTTTTTTTTAACTTTTCTCGTGGCTGCTGCGTTCGTAGCTTGCATTTTTATTTCTCGCCTTCTTGTGGATTAGTTTTTTAATTTCAACAGCTCGTGAAATGTTAAATTTTTTTTTATTTGCTTGCCCCACAGTCTTGTCCAGCAGCAGCTGCTTGTACTGTGATTTCTTAAAAACAAATTGGGAAAACCTTTTTGCTCTGCTGCAGATTAGAGAGATCTGTTGGTGAAATTAATATTTCAACTAATATTGCAGTATTTGGTGTGTTTTCAAGTGTAAGTGCAAGCTTACGAGGGTTTAGGATTTGGAAATAATGTTTATTTATTCGTTTTTATTTTCGCTTTATTACGGCTTTAATATTTTTAGAATATAAAATGCGTCTTTGGTACTTTTGGAACGTTTATATTAAATAGAAAAATAAATATATATAAAGCAAGCATTTTTATAGTTTACGTCTTATATTTATGGTGCTTCCTTTAAGTTTTAGTATTAAAAATAAGTAAGAAAGCTGAAATCTAACAATTCAGGAATGTTGCTAGGCAAAATATAGTTAGGAATATGCTTAGCAACATCGATCGATGCTGCCAATGTTGCCAATGTTCGATGTTGCAAGGATTCAGCATCCATAGGAATATCTTTCTTAAATAACTTCAATGTTCTTCAACCAATAGATCTAAAATTTTGATATAAAATTTGATATATTTACTAAATTAATATAGTAGATAAAAATAGTGAAATACTCCAATAAAACGAATAAAACGTTAAGAATTAGATCACTCTCCGTGCAAATATCTAGCGAAAATGCAAACATGTCCTGTATTGCCCCGGGCTCTGTTCAATTTATCAATCGAGTGCCCTCGAGAGTTGACACTTTCCGTTGAACGTTGGTGATTCCCCGAGGAGAGCTGGCTCTAATCAGCTTCCATCACTCAGCTGCCCTCCTTCGTCTCTGGAGCTCCATTCGCATTCACCTAATGGACTCAAATTACCGGCAAACAATGAGTGGGCAGCGCCTCGAATATCCTTTCCCTTCATATGCCCAATGGCCATCAGCGAGGAGGAAGCGGAGCGGAAGAGTGGGAGCAAGTGGGGAAAAAAGCGCTGGAGCACGCGCCTCATTTATTCAATAAGCTGATCTCATAAACAGGAGTAATTTTTCCCGACTCTCTCCCCTCGTTGCCCTCCCAGGATGCGATGGCCGACGCTCGACGCTCTCCTGACTTGCTCGATGATTGCGCTATTTACAATAATTGCAGACATTTTGTGCGCCATCGAGCGGCAGTCGCCGGGTTTCCTGCTTTCCTTCTCTCCGTTGACTTTTCCCATTTGCAACGCTTGTCCTGGCTGCAGGACCTTTGGCAAATCGCATTAAATGCAGCTCTCTCCCAACGAATTGTAAAATGTCATTCCAGGATGCTAAGGGAATGAATGCCTGCTCTTCTTGCCTGCTCTCTCTTCCCTTTTTTTTTACTCTACTTTACTTCCTTTTTAGCAGCTCACACTTTCCGTCCACTTCCTCTGCTCTGCACTTCGCTTTTCCTGCATTTCCATGGACAGAATGCACAACTATAAAGCGCACTGTGCTCACAAAAACTAATTAGAAAACTTTTGCGGTTGATAGTGACATGGGGTGAAGGAGGCGGCGAAGGGAGAGGCTTCGGAGAAAGTGTTAAGTGTGTGCGAACTGGGTAGAAAAAATTGAACAAAAAATTATGTGTATAAGTATATAGAGAGAGAGAGACAAGCAGGAAGTGGACGAAACTAGCAGCTGCATTAATAATTAAGTAATAGTACGCACACAATGGCTATCAGTTACATGACGTGTAAGGAATGGGTGGAAGGAGTTGATGATCTTCTAATGAAGAGAATACATAAATTTCAAATGGATAACTCGGGAAAACCTGTATCCACAAGTTCTTAGAATGATTTAAAACCAAAAGAATATAATATATGTATATATTACAAATTAAAGCTATTCCTTAAATAAAATGATAATTTAATTGGATTAATAACCAATTAATTATAAGAGTCTTTCCCAAGAACTTATTCCCCTCTGTATAGACCTTAAAAAACCCATTATTTTGCATCCCACGCAACACTTAAAAATCTTAACGACCAAAAGTCATTCATCCCTCATTCGAAACTTCTGGCCGCATCCTCCCCCAACCAATTTGCCACTGGGATATTTGCATAGGCCATAGAAAATTTGATGGAATTTCGTCTAATCAAGTGGCTACCCTCGGCATGCCCCACCCTCTTTCGCAAGTCTAATGCAAATCAATGTTAAAAGTTTTCAACAAGATTCAAAATTTCATGAGCCAGAGGACTTATCGATGAATTTCATGAATAACAAAATATTGCTGCTACCCAAAAGTAAAAAAAAAAACCAAGAAATAGGCAAAGACAAAAGCCGCTTTGGCTTTGGCACTTCTCCCCTTTTTTCGCTCGCCCCCCGGCAACAAATTGAACATTTAACCCATTACAGCCTCTGAGGACCTGCGAACATGAATAAATAGAAGTTGCTGGCAGATATCAAAAAATGGGGGAAGGAGAGAGGAAAATTTGGCGGCTTAAATTTTCCATAAATTTCCATGCCAACGGCCAATGCTCATTATAATTTGCCATCAATTCCCAGACGCTGGCGCTGCTGCTGCTGCTGTTGCTGTCGGCGGAGAGGTATTCTTATTTCATTCTTGTTGGCCTAGACTTGACACGCCCTGGCTTTTGCTGCTCCTGGCAGGCCGGGACAGGCCAGGCCAGGCCTCAGCACACTCGAAACTCATTAACGTAATTTCCGAAAATTTATGAATGTTAATTGGGAAATTTCTTTGGCATAGTACAACGGAAAGTGCTTATTAAATTATGCTAATGAGTTCTTGAGCTTCACACAGCTGACACGGAGCGAACTCCCCCTCGAAACCGAATGAGAAATTCCAATTATGCCAGAGACAAATGCAAACACACAAATAAAATTGCGAGTAAACGGACTGAAATTGTCCACCACAAAATACTTGTATAGCACAACAGCTTTTCTAGTGCTGGTCACCCGGAAAACGATGAGTGGGCGAGTGATTGGGAAATCATTCATTTCCAATTAACTAGCTTCATTCACCTGGCTTTGATCAATTAGGCTAGGTGGCGATATTGCTGTGTTTTTGTCCACCTGTCACTTGTACCCCCGAAAGGCTTACACACCAAATAAAAGGTTTTTCCTGTACATTTGAAAAGCAATTTTAGAGGGTTTTATGCTGTATAATTATACATTTTCCAATGTATTTCATAATTTAGTAACTTAATAACATAAAATCTCTCAGATGACAAACTTCAATAAAACAGGGCGAACCTAAGAAGAAAATGTTGACAAATAATAGAAAACGTGGCCAGGAACATGATGAGCAATAAACATTGGTGCTGCCAACACAAATGTTGTTATAAGGTTTTCATGTTCGAATTTGGAGGATCTATCTCATAAAGTCTCTAAAATCATTTGTTTAAAACGACCGGATAATCTGTGTATAATGCTGATCAAAGATTTATATACTCCATACACTCGGAGATCCCTTTATTAATGGGTACAAAATGATTAAATTTAAGTATTTCCTGCTGTGACTATTATTTCTTATTTTTCCTCAGTGCATCCTGCATTCATTTTCTAATTTCTCGTTTCGTTTTCAATTATTTTCCAGGATGTCTTGCACAAAATCTGTCATCCACATGGCCAAGTGCTGCGCATTGTTATATTCAAAAAGAACGGCGTCCAGGCCATGGTTGAGTTCGATAATTTAGATGCGGCCACAAGAGCGCGTGAGAATCTGAACGGAGCCGATATCTATGCCGGATGCTGCACCTTGAAAATTGACTATGCCAAGGTAAGTAGACTTATCGATCGATATATCGATCAATCGATTAATTAATAACACTTATTGAATTTCCCACAGCCGGAAAAGTTAAATGTATACAAGAATGAGCCCGATACCAGCTGGGACTACACGCTGAGCACAGGTGAGATTCTACCAAGTGCGTTCACATTTTTTACTACCTTCTTCTAAACTAGTCGATAAGCGATGCACCAAATACATCGACACTCGAGCACCCACACCCCCACACCCCACACCGTCGCCCACAAACACCAACACACATGCAGACACCATTTAAACACACACACACACCCACTCGACACACAAAGAAAGAAAAACATGGAGAGTTAATTGCTTTTTGTGTAAGAAATATAGTTGGAAAATCCTGAAGAATGCCGACGATATGTGATCCTTTTTGTATAGAAACTCCTTTGGCTTTGCAACCGTTTTTTGCTACCTGTATATTTTAGCTAGCGTTGTGAGGCGGCTGAACGTGGCGTATGCGTGATATCCTAGGCTGTGCATCATCTTTAGTTGTGTTTTCCCTATACCCAAAAGCAACCACTCCTATTAACCGATTCCCGCGATCTTTAAACACACACACACGCACACACCGTACCCCCGAAACCCAGACCAGAACTCATTATATCAAGCATTTAACGATACTCGAGAGATACTCAAGAGCTCATTAAACACACACACTCGACTGAGGCCACCTGTTCGTGCCACGCCCACGGCCTGTGGCACATTTCATATGTCTCAGTGCTTATGACGGGCGACCAAGTTGCGCATTAAATGCCATTTTTAATTTGTATATTTCACTTTGAATAAAAATGAAATTAAATGCTTTTGCCGGGCCTGTTCCTCGCCAGACAACCAGGCGGCAGCGGCAGCGGCAACGGCGGTGTCGGCCGGCACTGTCAACGTTTTGTCGAGTGTCGTTTGTTTGTTGTTCAGGCAATTTGCTGCGGTTGCCAGTGCTGGAGAGAACGAGACGAGGTCGACAGACGACGGGCCACATCAAAAAAAAAAAAAAAAGGCCGACAAACTGAGCTGCCAGCAGCCACTAGCGGATCCTTGGTCGGGCCAACGCACTGCTAACGTGGCTGCCAAGTGTCAACGCTGCCACAACAGCTAGTAAAGTTGCAACAACACCAGCAGCAGCGGCAGCATCGGACATCTGGCGAGGGAAAACCAAGAGCGGCAGACTGCGACAAAGCCACAATAACTCAGACAGCCAGTTGAGGCAGAGTTTCCACGTTCTTTTTTGCCCTCAACTTGGGCTGATCCTCTGTGTGCTGCACACACAGCTCTCATCCGCCCTGTTGTATTGCCATTTCCATTTGGAGGCCAAAAGTCTGCCGCAGCCAGCATCCATGCCCCGCTCCCCGCTGCTGCAGCAGCCTGCCATCAATGAATGGCAAAACTGAATGAACTTGGCGCCGCCTCCATGGAGATGTGTTGGCTAACAACGGCAACGAACTACAGACCCATTTGCCGGCACATTGTGGAGGCGTGGGCGGTGCTGTTCGGGCAACTTGTAAATTAGGCCTGGCACTATCTTTGTGTCCGGCATAATGAACATGCTGTGCCTCCAGTCGAAGGTGGTCCTTTCATCTCGTTATGTGAAGGCTCTCCATGGGATTGTCAGTTTGAAAGGATTGCATTTTTAGGAGCTCTCCGGCATTAATTGATTTTTGAGCAGAACTCCAGTGAGTACTGAACAATTTAACAGTTGTCCCTTAATCTATTTTAAAGTGTGGCCCTGGTAGATTCTTTCTTTTGGGAAGGGAGCTCATTTTAGAATTAAAAATTTAATACCTTTTATACGCCTTTAGTCTCGTGAATACCTTAAGCAATTAGCGTGCAAGTCAAATTGGTTTCGGAACAGGCAATGGGGGCACTAATGATACTCAATATACAGGGCTTTTCTTGGGCTCAAAAATAGCCTGTAATCGGGGGGCTATGCAATATTTAAATGACCAAAGAAACGAGTGACAGTTTTTCACCCACCTTGGACATGAAATACTCACAACTGCCGCTCTCCTTCTTTGGCTATCGTAAAATCAATAGAATTCATTAAAATCGTAGCAAGTGGCAATCCACGCCCGCAATTTAGTTTCCTTGTCGTCATTTTCGACCCAACGTCGACTTCCTTATTGTCTCAACAACAATAACGAGCGCAAAGAACATCGACAGCAGTGAGCGTAGCAAAAGGAAAACAAAAAGTGAAGTGAGGCAAGTTAAATATAAAGTGGAAAATGCAAACATAATATTTGCATAAGATTTTGCGCTCAACCTCGTCGCTTTTGCCCCACACTTTTCCACTCGGGGCACAGCTATCCCTTCCTGTTGCCGTCCATCTCGTGGCTTTCCCTTACCTTTTTCCGGGGCAAAGGAGTCATCGTCGTCGTCGTCGAGGCAATCGATACAAAATGCCAGCACGTGAAATAGAACGAGGACACCGCCTTGGGTAAACAAGAGTCTCCAAAAAAGCATTCGAAATGACTGGCTCTCTGGCCAAAGTAGCAAAGAAGTTTTTAACAAGTTGACTTGAGTGCTCACCCACCCGTCCGCCAATTCACCATCCAACCATCCAGCCATCCTGCCATCCTGCCATCCTTCCATCCCGCTGGCTGTCAAGGAAGCTTTGCTCCTGCTGCAGCTGAAACTTCATCAAGTACATACCGAAAATTTGTATTTGCATTTGCATTTGACAACCGCCACGGCTGTGCATATTTTATGGACTAGAAGTTAAGGGTACAGTTGAACGTCCGTAAGGGAGATCAAATAAAGCATCCGATATAGCTCTTCAGGGGATCCAGTACCTCCTTTTTCCCCTCCAAATAACTTGGAACTCATTTTGAAACTGTAGTAATTTTTAAAAAATTAAATCAAATCACATTTAAACGGTCGTCTTTGCCAAGTTTCACTGTGTATCCCTAGTGCACTTTATCTATGCGCGTTTTGTTAATTTTCTACTCATTTCGCTGTCATCCGGCGTGGCTGCGTCTTCCGTCCGGGGTTATCCTCCGGCGCTTAGATGGATTCCTCCTGCTCATCAGTAGTCGCGGTGTTCGTTCGCCTTCGTGTTGTCACGCGATGTTCTCTTTCTTGTCTGCAAATTGTTTTTGCTTTCTGGCTGGTTTAGCGCACTTTTGGCTCAAGGACGTTCGATTTTTTTTCACTCTTTTTTTTTGCGACTGCAACTTGACAAACCTACGTGCATTTTCCAGCGATTTTTCCACCGCCTGATGCCAAGTGACAGTTTCGTTTTGCCGGTTAGTTTGTCGCCGAGTTAATTTGGTTTTGTGGCTGAGGAATAGCTCTGCCTGCATGCCTGCCAGCTGGAATTGATTAGAGACACTTTTGTTACAAGTCCCGAAGAAAATTGTGCGGAAAATTGCAGGCAAAGAACAACAGAAAAAAAAAGCGGAAATGAGTCCGGATTATTTAAGGAGATCTCCTCCATTAGTCCTGTACGACCCTTCCCCAATTCAAAGCCAGTTTAGAACCTTGATTGCGTATTCAGATAACCACAAAGAAACCTGGCCATAATTAACCACAGAAATGTCATGAAAAAACTTCTCCCCGGGGGCTTTTGGGGCACCCCAGAAAACGTGCACCGTAATGGCAGTCATTATTTATTTTATTTCCGAATGCACGGAAACAGCAGCAAAATAACAATCATAGAAAGTGGAACAGGGATAAGGCAGGGACTCGACTGGGTCGGCGGTTGCTACCTTAGTTTGGGCAACAAAAAAATTTCAATAAAAGGCGGGCGGGACACACAAATAAAAGCAGACAAAGGGCCAGGAAGGGAAATGCCAAATGTCATAAAAAGAAAGCCACAACAAGGGACACCACCGAGGTTGAAGAGACTCAGACTCCTCGGAATGGCGGGCATTAAAAAGAGGCACCCCCGCCGCTGGCTGCCAGTTGAATAATAAAACATGACAAAACTATTTTATGTTTATGATTAAATTATGTTGGCCCCAGTCAGAGCCAGGTGACACTGCCCCCTTGGTCCTGTGATTGTGATTCTGCCACAACAATCGAATTAAATGCGCATAAATTATTCATACACACTAACACGCATGCAAATCACGTTGGCAACTCTCCGGTCTCGGGCTTCTTCCCAGTGATTTCAATTATGGCTGGATGGATATTCGTAGGCTCGTTCTTATTTATTTAAATTGCTATCGAAGAACTCTCGTTTTTGTTGCTTACTTTATCCTAAATCAACATGGGTGCTGTGCCTCTCTCATTCCCTTTGCCCCTCCCTCCTTGGGTTATTTATTTTTATGACACTACGATTTCCGCAAGTGTCTGCCTGTGTGTGTGTGTTCGAGTCCTTCGGCCTGACTGCCTGCTGATTATTTTCGTTTTATCTTGAGCCCCGTGCCATTCTGGACCCCCAATTTGTTTTTAGTGTCCTCCATATGCTCCCTGGTTCCCCTCCACCAATATGTGTGTGTGTGTCTCTCTCTCTGTATACATAGATGTGTGTGTTGCTGCGGGTGGTGGGTGGCTGGATGCCATTCGCTCCGCCCCTCTAATACATCGTAATTATAACGGTTTACTCTTTCAGCATGGTTTATTTTATGCCAAGACTTCCATGTAATCAGTGTGAATAATTTGGCCTCTATGCCCTCGATCCTTATATGGGCTTTTATTTGCACAAACCCTTCCTGACCATTCCCCCCAAAACCCACCACATAGTAAACCCACAAATCCCATTTATGGGCGTCATTTTATGTCTTGTCTGTGCAATTGCGTGGACCTCACTCATTTAGAACCAATTAAAATGGCTTTTATTGCCGCCCACATAATGGCAACGACCAACTTTTGGGGCCTAACCCCATACATTTTCAGTGTCCCATCGTTGCGATGAACTTTTTGCGGGTGTTTTTTCGGTACCAGTAGCAGCCTTATCATCATATCGTGATTGAGTCTCGGTTTCCGTTACCGTTTCCGGCTAATTATAAGAAAATATTTTTATTGCCAAAGCTTGATTGCCTTGATCTTATGAGTTCTCGTCGTCCTTATATATATACACTAAACTAAGACATTATCACCGCACTGAATCACCCATATCTATATGTCACCCCACACACTCAACTACTGGCATTCGCATAAACACGGCTCATAGAGGAGCTCCCTCTCTCTCTAGATACTAAATAATATCCTAGCTTAAGCATAGCTTAGCTTAACATACGAATACCAACAAACATATCTTTGACAACCCAAGGGAAAATCTTAATATCTGGGCTCTTTTTGTAAAGCATTTGTATTTTTATAAGTAAGAACAAAAATACTACAATACCTACAATAAAGTGCCGGTGAATAAAGTGACTACAAATCAAGCAAAGCGTCGTTTAGTCCGCCGTTCAGTTCAATTCACTTTTATCCTGTCGACACAAATCGCAACCATATTTGTCAAGATCCCAGCAGCAACAACCACACCAGCAAATAAGCAAGCAACACAACAACAATCAAAACAACTACAACAACAACTATTACAACAACAACAACTTTTACTCCAACACATCAACTGCGTCTTTACTAAAACCAAGATTGAACAATTAACCCAACAAAAGATATATTTCATATTTGCTAAAACTACTAAAATCAACTTACTATATAAAAACCACACTTGTAAAATATCTCAACAAACAGAGGAGAGAAAAACCAAAAAACAACACACGAAAAAACATTGTGTATTATAAAACACCACAGCTACAACAATCACCAATACTACAACAATTACAACAGCCAAATCCAGCAACAAATAAGGGGTATTACGACGAAAATGTCTTGATCGAAGTATTCTCGCAAAATCTTTTGAAGTAAACAAAAAACTCAAAATGCAAGAAAAATGTCAGAAACAAACAACAAACAGCCGTATATGCAAAAACTAAATCAACAAAACGCAAACATAAATTAACAAATAAACAACAATTTCCACGAAGCTTCTCTCTTGCACTTTCTATCGAAGAACCAATAATAATAATATGTATCGTGCTGAAGAAGAAAAGGAAAACTTGGTCGGAGGAGTCTATAACTAACTCACAACTAACAGCAAAAAACATATGACTAATTGTACTCGTACCCTGTTGATTTTTTCTATGTGCTCCCATATTATGTTCACCATTTGTTTTAATCATTTACTTTTTTGTTTCACAACAGTTTTCGATTTCGATTAACAAATAACAACAACAACAAGAACAACAGCCAACAAACAAGCACACGGAAAAAGCTTAGAAACCGTATGAGTAGCATATACCTATAGCATCCACAGCGTCGGTCCCAAAAACTACTACTACTACTACTACCCCCGCCCACCGCCACCCACCTGCCTGCCTTGCCTGCAAAAAGCTATATCCAAAACTAATCGCCCGCCTACTACTACTAACTAAAAAGATAGGTATGGCAAACAAAATAAATCAAATCTATCGAGGTTAGAATCGAGCGCAAGCGCCACCCCGATAACAATCGATAACAAGTACTCATTGCAACCCTCTACTAACCCAATTTTTGTTGTGTATGTGTGCGTCTCTGTGTGCGTAAATAAGTGCCAGATCAGAACTGAATCGAAATAGATATCTAAATATATATATTCTCCCCAAGTAAAGACAACCAGAACATCTACAGAATAAACAACCAACTGATACTACTACTATATAACTATAACTACAACAACAACAGCTACAACAACAACAGAATGCAACAAAAAAAAAAAAAAAAAATCAAATCTAAAATCTAAAATCTTAGCAAGAATGTGCACCAAATTCTTTTGCAAATACCATTCAATTTTATGCAATCAATACCAAATCAAGTCAAAATATAGAACAGACCAGAAATTCAAAAGCCAAGAAAATGGTAAAATATAGATATATACATATATATATGTGTATATGTATTTAAAAATAAATATAAAACTCTTTGGGCAGGACCAAGCATCACAACAAAAACCGAAAACAACTCGCAGAAACAAACTAAAAAATTTTGCAAGAATTCTCACTGTCTCTCTCTCACTATCAAAAAAATCAAAATATCAAAATAAATCACAACCAACACTATCTACTATCTATCTCTATCTCGCTTGTGTTTGTCTGTGTGCAGGAGAGATGCAAATGCAAGGCACTGTTGTTGTTGCACTTGATGATGCAGCCGAGGAGTGGAAAAATACGGCGGAAAATCAAGCAAGGAGACGGTGGAGGCAGCGGCAGCGGCTAGAAATGGAATGGGATCAGCGCAGCGCCGCAGCAGCGAAAAAGGAGCAAATAAGCTCCAAAGTTCCGAAACCTGCATCACAGATAATACCAGCACTAATACTACTACTAATGCTACTAGTATAACTGCCATTACAACCCCAGCGATTAGTAGTCGTCATAAAGCGAACTCGTATTTGAACAGATCCTTGAGCTAAATGTCGTTTGACTGACGGCCTAAAAGTTTGCAAAAGTTTTTGAATTTTCATTGCATAAAACTGAAAGAAAGATCAGAATCAAGACAAAGAATCAGAACAGATATCATCGGAATAAACCAGAGATATATGCATATATATATATATATGTGTGTTGCCAATTGTGGTTGTTGCTGTGCCTGAATTGTGTTGACCAAGAAGACAATCCGACGATCCGAATTCGATAAGCCCCGAAAGAGTGAGGTGCCGAAAGAACTGCCTGATGGATCTCATGTATAAAATATATACATATAATTTTTGTTATATTTATATCATATATATATACCATGAACCACAGCTTGAAGTTTATTTCATTTACAATTTTGTTGACCGGAATATAAAACAGAAGAAATAATTTCAAAACCAAATAAATTAAACCAAAAAAAAAACCGACTAAGTAAACATTTTTCCATTGGGATCTGTTCAAAGTTATGTCAGCCATAATAGCCTATATACCATATGCTCGTATTTATTATCGCTACCGATTTCGGGGTCTGTAGAGAGAGTTGTATTGTACGCTGGTGGTATTAGTCGGTATCGATTCTGGTATCGCTATGAGCCTATATCGATACCAACGTATTTCATGTCTGTAGTTCCTTCCACTTCCTTGTGTCTCAGAGAGATGAGAGGCGTCGACTACACAGCGACTGTGCCGGAGGTGAGTCAGTTGAAGCACTCTAATCTAACTCTATGTCTAACTACAAACCATTTCATAGCTTGTAAGTGCAAAAAAAAAAATAATAAAAATTAAATTCAGTCCCCCGAGCAATTGTAAAATGCCCAAAGCCAAGCACGACCCAAGAAACTCTCTCGCAATTCGAAATAATAACCCAGTTTGTTGTGGTTCATGGTTAACTCCAATCCAACCCACAACAAGTATCTATCTTTTAAGAATTTAAGCTTAGCTAAGTTTCCCTTAATTAGTTAAGATCCTTTTACGGTCCTGACTGGGGTTAGATAGATGGTTGTTTTTTTTTCTTCTTTTTTTGGGGCGAGAACATTATTCTCTCGATTAATTCTCTCCACAGCATCTCCAACAACATCATCCACTTGATTTGATTTAACAAGGCCGTAAAATAAACTTCTACGCTCGCTCTGTGGCAATCGATGTAAATCATTAGTCCATTTTAACCATAAAAAGTCAATAAAACAAACGCAAAATGCTGTACATAAAAATTAATTGCATTGCTGGCCAAAAAATATGGAGGGGCCGAGCGAGAGCAAATAAAATACGAATACAAATAAATTAAACAGGTTCTGAAACAACAACTCGTACACGCTGGGCCATTCCATTAGAGGTGTATGCAGTTATTGGGGTCGCTACTGCTGCTTTTTGGTCAGGCCGGGCACTAGAAGTTGGCCCTGAAACTTGGCCAGAATCGTGTGAACGGACACAGCAGCCGAGTTAGTCGCAATGAACACATATATAGGCAGTCTGTTCTGATGGATTTTCAGCTAGATGACGTTCCTCTTGGCTCTCCGCTTAATACCACCGATTATCTAGAGTGGGGAAGCTCTTGATTTATGGGGCATGTCGCCTCTTATCTCGTGACGTATCGTGACGTATGGCTGGCTCATCGATGTGCATTTCGCTAAACTGAGTGTGGTTGTCATGAATTAATCCACTTGAATTGTATTATATAAGCTGGGTTGCTTGTTTTTATTCTTCTTTTTTATGATTGACTCTGACCTGCCTCAAACCCTCGATGTTCTGGTTTTTTCTATATTATATAAATACTGATTCATTGACATGCAGGCAATGAATAACGCTGAACAGCTGAGCAATCTGCATTTATTTATGAACAACTTCTGGCAGCTTTTTTTCGCTTAAGTACAGACTTGGGATGTGCGCACTTGGGCCTCCCATGTGGTCTAATGGCGAGGATATCTGGCTTTCATCCAGAAGGCCCGGGTTCGATTCCCGGCATGGGGACCTTTTTGCAAACTTTTTTTTTCTACTTTTTCTTGCGTTCCCTGTTCGTACTTTCTTATATTTGTGTTGGAGGTTAACCGGAAACATGAGTATATGTGTGTGCTTCCTAGTTAGCTTTTAGTGGAAAGCCCAAAAGAAAATTGGAATAAAGAAAATGAAGAGGCAACGCCATAGATACACACACCACAACAACAACAACAACAAATGCCTAAACAACCAACCAATCAACAACATCAACAACAACAACAACAACAACAACAACAACAACAACAACAGCAACTCAACAAGAAACCAAAGCAACCAAAAAAGATACAAAACCAAACAGAAATTCAACAAATTTGTGGATACATTTATCACGCGCAAACTGTTTGCCATTTGCTCTTATCTCATTTCAGTTAAGGAGATTGGAAATGGCCGCTCGCCATTACTGCAGGAGCCACTATACGGTACACGACCTCAGCCCTACAGTGAGTAGAAGGCGCCTATTCATTTGTAGTTTCTGTTTAGCTGACAAATGTTGTGTCCCCCCAGTACCTACCCATGAAATACCTTCACAGATATACCAGCATACCCTCCACTCCCCTATTCACCGCCCTCTCATTAATTTTCGTTAAAATGGAAAAAAAGAAAAGAAGAAAACCCCAAACTATGTTGGTTCTCTTGCGATTGTTGATTGTTCGGTTGTGTTGAAATATTTGCATTATTTATTGTTTTTCGTTTATCTTCGGCGGACTTAAGTTCCGGGTCCTTTTCTTCACTCAATTTTTCTTGATTTGAGGCGGAGGAAAGAGAGTGAGAAAAATCCAATTAACACAGAGATACACTCACACACACACACACAGCTTGAACACCCACAACACCTGGCTGGAAAAAGTTGTTCTAATTGCTGGCACTTAAGCTGGTCCCGCACCGAATGCTGCAATCATTACAATTTTCCAGAGCGAGGCTTTGCTTCCTTCTGCTGACATATGCCGGCATGTGCAATTAAATGAAAATCAAGCAACCCAAGCCAAGTGCAGTCGCAGTCCTCTTCCTCCTAATTAACTCGGGGTTATGAGAAGAGGAGCGTCTTATGGCACACTCTCTCGACCCAATTTCGCCAGCTCCAAGAATTCTATTAAGACAAATGGGCGAGGAAAACTTTCGAGTTCACGAAAATAATCGAATGCTAGTCTTGTTTGGGCCCTAAAACGTGACTGCGAAGGGTGCCGACTGAAAGTGGAAGTCAAGGCAGCTGAAAGAAAACTGTGTCAACGAAGGGGGAAACTGGGGAAATGGGTGGCATACAGAGGGTGGCTCT
This sequence comes from Drosophila kanapiae, assembly GCA_008042475.1. Taxonomy (NCBI): domain Eukaryota; kingdom Metazoa; phylum Arthropoda; class Insecta; order Diptera; family Drosophilidae; genus Drosophila; species Drosophila kanapiae. The sequence goes on along the minus strand of VNJM01002802.1, from coordinate 176,170 downwards.
GGCTCAATATTATTGTAGGAACATGTGTCTTCATTTCGTTGTCGTTGTCGACTTTGTGGCCTGCCAAGACCATCAACACTTCCTGCTCTCCACTTCACTTCCCCTTAAATCGATTTGGCTTACAGAGAGCGAGTGAGCGCTCCGTAGCTCGCTGGCTCGCCCTACGCTCGTGTGCGTGTGAAGTGCAAAATTAATTGATTTTTTATAGCATTTCGATTCTGGCATTTCTATTTCAATTGCGAGTATCGAAGTGTGAAATTTCGACCGAAAGCCAAGTGAAATTCTCGCTTCCGTCGGTGGCAAAGTTGTTTTCGCTTCGCAAAATAATGATAAATGTGGTCTGGCCGCAGCAGATCAAGGGGAAAGGATTTATCGGAGTCCGCTCGATGCGAAACTAATCCCTTAATTAAGGCGCTTCAGCTTGAATAGCAGGCGCTTTGGCTTAATTTGAACGGAATGGAATATACTTTGTTGCTTATCGATCTTTCGTTTGTTGGGCAAACTTTTCCTGCTAAAGGAAAAAGCAGGACGACGACGACGGCGAGGACGCGACGCCTCGAGGCCGCACCTAGTTACAACTTTTGAATTATCTAAAAGCCGCAAACTATAAACTAAAAACCTCGGCCTCCTTTCTTGCTGGTTATCAAAACTTATGTAACCTGGCCTGCGGCTGGCTTATAATTTTTAGCCAGACAAAAATCTACATCCGCCGCCTGATGCCTTGATGTTCTAATTTGTTGTGCGTAAATAACATTTCGAATTGGCTTGCTTTTAGGCCCAAAGTTTTTGGCCAAACCAAACAACCAACAATTGCTTAGCAGCTACTGCTGGAACTTGGCCCGGCCAAGATGCTGTATAGAGGTTGTGGAATGGCGTCCTGTGTGTGTGTCCTGGGCTTTGGGGACAAACTGATGCAGAAGATTAAGTAAAAATCCGTCTCTAACTGATGCTTGGCTGCTGCTTTTAATTGCATTTTACGCAAAAGTTTAAGTTCTCTCTCGTCGTCGTTGCCTAGGTTTCAATTAGAGGCTTGGGGGTTGCGTTTGCTGCTTGCTGCGAGTATCTCTAAGTGCTTATGCCCCGACCAACCAACCCCCATGCGAAGGAAGTTTCCTGATGCCAAATACTGCGGGGAGTTGGGAAAAACTTTTGGCCATCACCGCCGGCTCCTTTGTTGTATATTTCTTGGGAGTTATTTCGTTGATTTTCGATAGTAAGTGGTAGCCATCTCTCCCTCACTTTTCCTCTTTCAAACAAAAAAAAAATCCCCAACTGGGAGGGGATGGAAAACTTTGGCAAGCAAATTTTCTTATCCATGCTATTTGTTTGATAATTGGCCATGGCCACGGCATTTGGCATTGTGTACTCGCCCGGTCGTGTTGGGATAAAGTTTTAGTTTGCTTCCAGCTAAAAAGTCGAAATTCAATTGATTCGAAAGGGCGCACACACAGCAGGGGAGCGAGTTCAAAGTGTAATGGATTCATTCGGAGTTTGTTGTGATTTCTGTTTTGCTTTTTTTTATATTTGTTTTTTTTTTTTTTTTTGTGGACTTTGCACCCGCCCGAACATTTCTTCTCGGTCGGTTGCATGTTTGCTCGTGGTTTTTGGCATGCCTGGGGCCAAATGTATGTGGTTAAGAGCCNCTGGGGCCAAATGTATGTGGTTAAGAGCCGAGCTAAATATGTTTCGTGTTGGGAAATATTTTTCCATGATTGGACCATTTGTTGTGCCCTGTTCTATTTGTTGATTCGTTCTTTGCCGAGTTAATTTGCCAGGCAAATGGAATTGAGTTGTCTTGTCCGACTGTCTGTCGTTTATTTATCCGTTGAAAGACCTTGTCTTTAGTTTTCCCACTTTCACCTCGTCATTACCGCGCCAACCAGCCAAATGAGTTTATGCATAGTTGATCACTTCTCTGCCGGTTCTTCCCCTTGTCAATTTCCCCCTGGATTATGCATGTGTGTGTCTGAGCCGGGTCGCTTTTCCGGCTTTTCTCCATCCCAGGCCTAATCAGAAAATAACAGAACAGAAAGAATAGAGCAGAGGAGAGCTGAGAGCTGAGAGCTGAGAGCCCCAGTCTCAGTTGCACTTATGACAAGAAGAATTCCGGCATTCAAAGGAGGGCGAAGGAATTCTTTGGGGCTTTAGCCGGGCTTCCTTTGGCCGCCTAATAAGCGTCCTCGGGGAAATTATGATGAGCAGAATTCAATTTCGTGTTTAATTTGCAGTGAATCCGTTTCTTTCACTTACTCGGACTTGGGCTCTGACTCGGTTTTGGCCTTGTCCTCGGGCCTGGACTCCTTTTTTTTTTGGCTTGGACTCACTCACTTTGAGTGGTGATTTAGCAGACAACGGCGGCGCGAGTAATAAAATATATAAAGCTGGCAAAATAAAGGAGGCAATCTTTGGGGCAACTTTGTTTGTTTGGCTTTGTTTAGGCCGGGGCCAAGTTTTTATTTTTATTTTGTGCCTTGAACAATTTTCGTCAAGTTTCCAGCTCCTGTTCCATGCTACTGCTCCTCCTCTGTTAATATGCAAATTTGTTGCCCCTTCCTTTGTTTTGGACCTGGCCCTTATTTCATACAAATAAATTTCTATGTATTATCATCCTCGGCTGCATTCGCAGCTCTTTGGCCTTTTCTCTCGTCTTGCTTTTGGTAACCACAATGAGCGCGCTTTTCATTATTTGCTGTGAGCAAGCAAACATTTTCCCGTTTTCCTTTTTTTTTCCTTTCATTATTTTATTTATATTTTATGCTTCCCATGTTGTTGCTGTTGTTGTTGTTATTTCGGCTGCATAAATAAGTATTTTTAATTTTACCACAAAGTTTTTTTCGGGTTCTTCATTTTGTGAAAGCAAATGAAATGCTAAAGTGATTTTTATTAAAAAGTTTACTTTTTAATCTGATGTGCGCACCGACCGCCCGTCGTCGGGTCCTTCTTCCCTTTTATTTATTTAATTTTTTTCTCTGCTCTCTCTCTTTTGCATAATTTTTCTCTGCGGTTGGCATATGGCAGCGAGGTTAATTAAAATTACAATTTCTGTTGTTTTTTTGTTTTTTTGAGTTGGTTTGAAGTTAAAGCGCATTGCGGAAGCCACGCAGCTGTCTGTCTGCGTATGCATTAACTAAAAAGTTGCCAAAGTCGTTACGTTAATTAGTGGCTGCTGCCGCGAATCCCCCCAAAAAGTATGCTAAGCAAGAGAAATGATCCTGGGACTGCAATTTCAATTGCAATTCATTGTGATTAACATATTTATGGGCTCAGCATGGCGCGCCCACGCTTGGGGACTTGAATCACGAATCACTCGGCAATCGTTGACACCTCTAAGCCAGGTCCCACAAGCGCCGGTCCTTTGGGCTGGATCCTGAATGAAATGCCAGCGTTAAAGCCCTCGTTCCCCGAGGAGCGAGCAGGAGGCAGACCCTCGACTGGGCCGCAAATCCATCCGATGGCGACGACGACAACGAACGCGTGCCTGCAAAAACAAAATGGCCAACATCCCGACCGGAAGTTGTGCGTTGCCGCGAGCGGTTGGCTGGAACAACTGTAAATGGGAGCGTGACTACAGCAGCTTGGTCTGCCATTGCGCGGCTCTTTTACCGCTGTTTCCGGCGCGCTCCAGGAAATGTTTTTAATTTTAATGCAAGCACTGTTCTGACTACTTTTAGTGGATAGTCTTAAGGAGGCAAAAAAGCGTGTAGAATTTAAAACGAAATAAAACCAGAAGAATATATATTCCTTGTAAGGGCATAAGAAATACACTTACTTCAGCTGTCTTTCTCTGAAATAAGTACGGATAAGCAAAAACCTTGTTTGAAAAATTCATATTGAGGAAAGAGTAGTTGCCTTTTTTATGTCTTTCTGGGAAAGTAACGATTTTTAGCTTAAAAAGAAAAAAAAGTAAAGATGTATCGACATCGATATTTTATCGTTTCGATATTGTTTGTATGGTATCGATGGTTTGCCGTTAAATGTAATATTTTTCGATTGTGAAAAAAAAGAACACCAACAAATTAAATTATATGTTTCTTTCAAAATCGATATATTATCAATAAAAGCTATATTTCCCATATTCTAACTTTCGATATATTAAACTCAGCTCTATAATCGATAGCTTTGTTAATTTATCGTGTTTTTCCTCTCGATATCCCTCCCTACTCGAAACCTATTGCTAAATTGTAGCATATAAGCGAGAATCTTTTGCTTCCTCTTTCTCTCAGTGGAATCAGTCGGCAAATACTTGAGAAGATACTTTTGGTATTTGTGCCTTTTGAGAACTAGAAGTATTTCTGATTCGCGCTTCTGCCAGCTGATGGCATCATCAATTCCGCCCACAATGGCAGCTCGAGCTTTTTATCAAAAATTCAGCAACATGCAATGCAATTCCCAAGTTTGAATTGTGTGTCATATATTTCGTATATATGTATTTGTACTTTCCTGCCAGCTTGTCCTGCTCTTGTTCCTTGGTGTTGGTTCAGCTGCCATGGGGAAACTTTTATGAGAAATTGAACGTCAGAATTTGCCGCCCTCCCGCCCAGGCCCGCAGTTGTGTTTTGCATTATTGCCATGCCATAACAGCCTGCGGCATTGCATTTGAAAGTTATCAGGAAAAAAAAAGCGAAGAAGCAGGAGTAGAAAAACTAGGTAAGGAAACCATTGCCATTCCCAATCCATATTTGCCCAAGATGGGCAGCATCTGCTGCTGCTGCTTCTGATGCTGCAGGCGCAATTGTGACGGAAAGTTACTTACTTGAGCTCGATTTCAGTTTGCCGAGTGTTTTTCAATTGTTATTCCGGCTACTCCTACTCCCACTCCACCTTTACACTCGTATCTGCCATCAACACATCATCTCGCTCGTGTACCTTTTTTTGTCGACGGCAGGGGGTGTGTTTTATTGCAAAATATTGGCAACAGTCTGCCGCAAATTGAGGAAGCCAAACACATTTGCCCCTCAGCTGCCATTGTTGTCGGAGGAGCGCTCCGCCCTGTCACATCACAGTGTCTTCCCCAGACTGCTGTAATTGAAACATTTCTGGCCAGATAATAATTTTGCTTTATTATTTTCTGCTCCGGCATCCATTGAGTGCGAGTGCTGGCTTTTGTTGATGCCGCTGCTGCTGCTGCTGCACTCGGCCTTCTGCTGCCTGTCTCTCCGGGCTCCGATAATTGGCGAATTTTGGCACTTGCAGCCAGTGTTTTCCCCTCTCAATCTCGATCCAAATCTGAATCTGACAAGCCATTGGCCATTTTGGGTAGCCGCCCGGCATCCCGGCATTTTCCGATTGTTTAACTGTTGTCATCCCATCCACATTGGTGGTGGTGGGAAAATATTGCCAGCAATTTGGCCATCATCGTTGGCATCTCTCCTCGTCGGCCTCGCTGTCGTCGTCATCGTCATTGTGCGTAATTGAGTGTAGCTTTCGGTGCTGCCTCCTCGAAATGTTGATTGCACTGGAGGGCAGGACAATAAGAGGCGAATTCATCATATGGCCGGATGAGTGGAAAGGCATCTAAGTGGGGCGGATGGCAGTTAGCAGATTGAATGGTAACTTTAAGGGCGTATTTTTCCATGTAGTAATATAAGAATATTGAACTAGGCAAGGCATTTTAAGAGGTTCTTACTTAAAATCTATTTTTAATTGACTAATCTAATGGGTTTAGCTTATTTCAGCTTTTAATTAGGCATCTGTTCTTATTTTTGTCTTTAAAACTACTTAAGCTTGTGGAAATATTTACTTTAGTCTTCTTTTACCTTCGTTGCCTTAATTAATTTGAAAATCAAGCGAAAGAAATGTAAAGTCAACACACATAAAAATATCTCGCGTTAACTCTTGTGGAAAAGTTATGCAGATATTTTTGTTATATCAAAAAATTTCACTTGAAGCAAGGCCCCACTGCGTATGAACAATATTTAAGTCCGCTCTGCGTATGAGTAATATTTTCTAGACAGGCAAATTAATGCAACCAAGTCAGTCAACATGTTCATATTTCCAGGCCATTAGGAAGCACTGGGGAGAGTAAAACCCCTTAGCGAGGGGGCCAAAAGTTCCAATATCACATGTCAAGGGTTTTGGGGGTCTTGGGTCGTGAGTTTGCGGACTCCTTGGACCTTGGGCCCCTGGCCCATGTTGCCGTTGTCAGTGTTCAAACATGCATGCAATGTAAATTGGCGGGAAGAAGGCATCTTCTGCTGCCTGCAGCCTGAAGACTGAAGCCTGAAGCCACTCGGTCACCGACACACGCAGATTGCTCGCATGGAAACAATAGACTGACGGGGACATTGTGCAACTGTCATCGGCGGTTGTCGTCCAACTAAGCATTTAATTTTAGCGCAGCCAGCGACAATTTTAGTGGTCGGGAAAGTCGGAAAGGGGGGCGGAGGGAGGGAAGGCCCTGCGGCCACTTTGTTTCTGCAGTTGCGCAATAGGCAAACTGCTGTTAACTGTTGACGTTGGGAAATTGTAACTGTAACAAAAGACAAGGCAACTTGTCTCAAACACAATGAATGCGAACCGCGAATGCAGCGGCGAATGGCAAACGGCACTGATGGCCGGGAAATTGAATTAGCAGAATGTCTGGCATGGAAAATTGAAACTGACTCGACGGATGCCGCGAGAAAAACATCTAAGGAGGTCGCTCGGCCGCCTGAATTATGCACTGCTCAAGTTAATTGCACTGCAGTGGGGAAAATAACCCTCAAGTAGATCCTCCACCCCCTAGGCTAACATCTGACACACACACACAAAAAAAAGAAACTTATTCAATTAAACTTTTGCCTGGCTCGTAATGGAGGAGCGGCAACCTTGGGTGCTAGAAGCCACCTCAAAAACCACCGACTGTGGACCGGAATAAATTCCGTTTTAAATGAAATTTCGTTAAAATATAATATTTGCCCGGCTTCATTTGCTTTGGAGGCGTGGCACATGTGCGACATGCGTTGAAGTTTTTCATTTGATCGTCCTGCTGCAGCTGCACATGCAAATTAGAGCGTTATTATATGGCCAGGCCACATCTGGGTGTATGGGGGGGGGGGGGTGAACTCTCGGAGCTAAGAGGCTCTGATGAATGGGAATTGTGCGGAACGCAGAACCCTCCAGTGAGCTTTTGACTTTTTGGCTCACGACGAAATCTCTCCGGGGACGTTGTTTCAACACAACTATTTCCCAGGGAAGCCGGCTCTGATTTATGCATGTCCTGCTGCCACATGAGTCCTAGCTGCATCCCGTTCACATTGTTTGATTAATTTCATAAGCTTTTGCCCTGGGTGGAAAGAAAAAGGACAACAAGAGTCAACTGGTGCAAACACACACAGATGTCGGGGTGTGACCGCTTAAAGAGCTTGAAAAACTAAAGGTTGCCAGCTATGAAGCGCCTTGATGCCATCAAATATTCCCTTTATAGCTGATAAACTAAATAAGTTATCTTTATTTTAAAATGAATGATGAACACCAATCTATTTCTGTCACATAATCCTTTTCTCCGTTGTTGGCTTAAATCGTTGCCTGAATTAACATGGACGTTGATTTGTCATTGTGTCTCGGCCAAGCCAGGCTGACCGAAAAACTAATCTGTAAACGTTGACAGCTCTGCTTAAGGACGCACCACAGCCCCCATAAGCCTTTGCAATAATAATCCCCAACTGTATACCCGTGTATATCCTGGCAGATGGATATGCAACAGTTTCCCTCTTGGCTCGGCTTTTGTGCAATTTCTTGTAAATTTAATTTCCTGCCTCACATTTCTGCTCATTTGGCTGGCAATCTGTGAATGCCATTGGCATTGACTCTCGTTCGCTCGGATTTGCATTTGGCAGGCGAAGAATAACGAAGGAGATGACGATGTCTTCAACCAGCTCATCAGCTATGCAGAATTCATTTCCTCATTCGTTCAATTACGCAGAGTCTTGACAAGACTGCAATAATTTTGTAAAATCAAATATGTGGCAGGTGTCACAGTCAAATTCAACGTATTTCAAAACTTAATTAGTTTTGTTTGGAGTTCTCTACAAGTTTATCAATTGAATACCAAGCATTTCCAATGTGGCATTCTGCGGGGTCAACATGTGTAAGGAATGTATTTCCAAATTTATTGTATAGCTCGTTAAAAAAAAAAAAAAAAATTAAAGCTGTTGAGAAATCAAGTTTGGGGAAAATTCAAAAATTCTGCCAACCAATCGAACCAAAACAAATGTCAAATATTTGCCAAATTACTCAGCACAAAACCAAAGTTATGTGCAAAGCCAAAAGTTATGTGCAAAAATGTTTTTGCCTGCCAATGAGGCGTAAACTTTTATAGTTGGGTTCTCGCACTCCCCTGAGAGCAACCCCGATCCCATTATTTTCAACCTGCACTCTCACGTCAAGGCAAACTAATTGATTTTAAAATAAATAATGACTAATCACCACCTGCAAAGGCGGGTGGGTGGATTGAAAGGGAAATGTGTGCCAGCTCAGTCTTTCTCTCACCACCATAGTTTTTCGGCACTGAGGGAAATGTACAGATGGGAATTCAGTATAAATACAGGGAAACTAAGCTAGAGGGATACTCTATATATTATCTGATTACATTTTTGAGGAAATAAAATTGTATTGTGATTGAGAATACTACAAAGTGTCTAAATATGAGAAAAAATAGCTAAAATTTCTTGTAATATTACATTTAGAAAAGCTAGTAGCTATTTATTCTAAGAGTCTAGATTTATCCATAGATTTATCCATTGCATACATTCTATGCATGTGCCGGCAGAGGGCGGGTATAGACTTACTGGAAATCTCTGCTATAAATTTTGTTTTTTTGGCCTACTACTAGTTCCTATTAAACAAATCGTTTTTTAGGAACTTATCTATGAGATTTGTTTTCGTAAAGTGTAGTTAAAAATTTCGTGGAAGCCGCCGCCGGCCTGCTTCCCCATCAACATCGCTTGCTGGGTCGATTCCGGTTGCTGTGTAGACACGGGTTAACCCGTCCAGAGGGATCCCTTCCGCCGCTTGATTAATTGAAATTTCACTCACTGTCAAGGTATAGTGTGTGTTTGCACTCGGGCACGTCTGTGGGCGGCAGAAAGGTGGGGGCGTGGTGGCACCCTGCAACTTGTCTCCACTACGATATTTGCCCTTCGGTGTGCGCGCGCGGGACAGGACGGCGTTTCCAAATTAATTGAGTGCGCTAATTTTGGCAAAAAGGTTTTTTAATTGATGGCCCGAGTTTGGGAATTGTTGGCGAACTTGTTTACTGCGAGAGTAGTTTGCTGCAAGGTAAATTTCAAGTGAAATTTAGTAGCAAACAGCTCTTCTTCTGCGTTTGATTTGATTACAACTAAACAAGGTTCAAATTTCAATTGACCCTCGGACAATGTCTCAATTGAGTTGGTCTAATTGCTGATGTAACAAATTTGCCCAAAGGAAATAAGTTGGTTAATTAAGCCAAAGCTTAAGCCCAAGTATAATTACGTCATGAACGTGTAATTCAACCTTCTGGCTAGTCAGCCTGCGTATTAATCTTCAAGAGGGTACTTCACATTGATTACAGTTTAATCAGATTTTAATAGTTCCATTGATAACGACGAGGCAGGCCTTTGATCATAAATTTCCGGCTGCAATCGCTAAATTGAGTTAGCAAACCGAGGAGCTGAATAATAAAGCATTTATCTCCCGAATCTTGTTCACCTTTGGCTTTGTTCCACTCGAATTTTCCTTTTGAAAACGTTTTACCTGCGTTCGCTTGGTATTTTCATTTCGCATTCGTTCATTACAATTTGGCCACGCGCAATTTGCATCCGATATGAAGAGGAGTGTGAGTTAGAGGGCTCCTGTGTCTGTGTTAGCCCATTCTTCTTCATTATGGCCTTTCACCATTTGGGGCTGTGGAGCTAACATGATTTTGAAAATGTTTTTAGCGGCGATGCGTGGGCTTTATGCGGCTTTCAGTGGTGTTGATGCGATAATTGTGTTGCAAGTGGCCGTCGATCCAATGAAAGCGCCTATAGGTTCAGCATATATGCAGTTTGGGGGTATTAGTGGAGAACATTAGGCCAGCGAGTGATGTGACCTTTCAATCGATGTTGGAGCAATTAATGAGGACATTAGGCAGCAATTTGTGTTTAGTGATCCAGAAATACAGCCCAAAATATGATTATGGAAGTATAAAGGAAAATATAACGTCATTTTCATACATTTTCATTGATATAATTGTTGAAACAATATATTACTTATCAAAACTAAAGAAATTCTAGTTAATGTCTAGTTCTGAGTACTAGAATAGTAAAAGAATTAAACTAAAGAAAATATCTTTCATCTAGGTGTACTTATTTGATACTTATCTTTACATAAATGGACTAATTTTCGAATTAAATTATAAAATCGCCTAGGATTTGGTTGCAAAATGGCATTTAAGTCTCCAAAAACATCGAATGGCCATCTGGGACTTCAATCGATAACTAAAGAGAGTCTTTGTTAAATGGAAAAGGATTACACACACTTTTTCTTGACAAAAATAGACACGCTCTCTGCCTGGGAATATTCTTTGGCAAAGTAATGACCCAAAAATCTAAATTCCTCGTACTACATTTACCGCCGGCTGCATGCAGGCTCACAGAGAGAGATATGCTTGCCTCCCTCCCTGGCACTCGTACGTATTTGTGCATACATTTGCCCTAATGCTATTGCCCGAGGGGGCATCCTCTTCCACACAATTCCCCCTATCTCGTTGCTGGCTGTGCGCCAGGACAGAGTGCTGCTCCAGCAGAGAGAAGGATACGCACAGGGAGGCAGGCAGCAACAGTCTGCCTGTTTGCTCTTCGCCAATATTCAAAAACTGATTTTCATATGTCTTTTAAGTTTATTTGCGAGCGGGCAGATTGTGGGTAGACACGACGCCCAGCCCCCGTTCTGTATCTGTATCTGTTTTGGCATCGCCTTGTGGCTCTTATCGTATCCGGCGCACGCATAAATGTTGGCCGAGTGCTTGCAAAAATTTCTTTCCTCGCTCTCGCTCTCTTTCAACTTTTTTATTGGGCCCGAATTTAATTCGAAGAGGAAACACACGCTCCTGTGCAAGTTTTTTGAAAAGCGATTTCAAATGCAAATTTTATTGGAACAAGAGGGAGTCGTCCTGTGTGTGGCAAGATGGAGATTAAAATCAATTCAATTTGCTGCCAGCCAAGTAAAAGTGGTAATAATTTTTGTTCTTTGTTTTCCCAGCACACATACACACACACACACACCGAATTTTTCTTTTCCTTTTACTTAACATAATGAGATTTTGAACGAGTGCGTTTATTGTGAGGGAATTTACAATGGGCTTAGTGGCTCAGCCTAGGGGAATTTTTTCGCTTAGCTATGCAAGTAGCAAAATTAAATTGGGATCGGGGGATGGGAAATTGGAGGAGACTGGCTTGGCTGGCTGGCTGGCTATTAATTGACCCATTTCTTAGCCGGCTTCGGTTACATGCCAGGCACACTGTTGGCTGTCAATATATCACACGTTATGCACCATTAAGTGCTCGCTTAATAGGCGACCATTTATCAATCGCTACCGTCGATGTTGTTGTTCTTTCTGGCTGCCAAATGTTAAGGATTCCCGGCCAGGATGAGCTGCGTTTGGCAGGGAAAAATCATGAATAAAGCGCGGCGGCAACGGCGTCAGATGCCATCGCGTTTGTCATAATAAAAGTTACTTAAAAATGGCACGGGAATATCTGCGCGGGCATAAATCAATGTCTTGCCAGGTACAGCATGGCGTATGCGTGATTTATGCGCTGCCCGAGGACAGTGGTTTTTAGTTTGTGTTGTTTTTTTCTGCGCCTTTTCCGTTTTTTTTTATACTTTTGTTTGGTGAGCATTTTACAGCATATGGTGTTGGTCAATGAGCGCCGTAATTAGCCTTGGGAGGACACCGAGGCGTATGCGCAATTAAAGCAACACTTTGGAGATGGCGAATACGTCGCGTGGCCATTATAATTAGCAGCACGTTAATAAGGGCTGAGAGTATCTCGGTGGAATTAGCAACGCTCGTAAATTAACAAACTTGCCTCTCTGATAAACAGGCAAAGGAGCTATGTGTATTTTACGCTTGCAGCATATCCTGTGTATCTTTCGCGCCTGTTTGCTTAGACCAAGTTGCGATCTGGTAGCAGGTGGCACAGTTGCATTCGCATTTGCATCTGCCAGCTCCCCACAGACTGGCTGAATTTATTGCTCTGCCTTCGACTGCCTCGGGGCAATCAAATAGCAAAATGGCTGCGTTGCGCTTTGACATTTAATTGCAACGTTCGCGGCATGCTTATGAAATATTTTTTTGTGACACAACGGCGGATCCTTGCCACCCATCCTCGGGGTGTGCCCCATGTGCTACCCATTTTAATAAACGGCAGACCTCGTCGACTGTTTTTCGATCCGAGGTTGGTGGACCCCCAATGGGCCACGAGGAATCCAGCCGCAGAATTGCAGTTTTTAATTTGCTGAGTGTGCCAGGCAAGAACAAATCGAGAATGGAGATTACTTTTATTGAATTTGAGGTGAGCTAGGATACCATTCTTCTTGCCTGATCCCTTACTGGCTAATTATGTCCAAAGGGTTGTGGAATAACACTTGAACTCAAAATATAATTCAACCCGGGAGTCACAAAAATATATTTTCAAACTTTTAGTGTCTTTTTTTGTTGTCTTTTTTAGTTGCTGATCTGGATTTGGTTTCCTCTTCTTTTGGTTTATCTTTTTTTTGGTCCTCTGGACCTGGTGATGTACTTTTTGGCTCCTCCTTAGCTCCGTCTGCTGCTTTTCCAGCTTCTGATTCTGGTTTTCCATTTATATCCACATCCAGATCACCCTCCTTTTTGTCCTTATATTTATAACACTTTTCCGCCTCCTTCTCCCACATGCACAAAAACGCATCTTCTTCGGGATTCTCTGTGCCAGAATCCTTCTCCGGCTTATTGAAATGGCACTGCAAGTTGAGCATCCGGAGCGCAAATTTGATGCTTCTACCCTGTAGGATATACTTTGAGAACAAGGCCGTGATTCCCTTCACTCTGTCCGAGGAAACGGGCTGCTTGTTGTTATGCGTCTCAATCTGGAAGATCAAACTCTTGAAGGCACCGCTCATGGCAAGGTCGAAGAGGTCCGTTTTGCTTATCTGCGGCTGACACATATCGCTCATATGCGTTTTTTCCACATGGCCATCGGTGCCAAAGAGGAATAGGAGTGGCAACAATAGGCATAACTTCCCCTGCAAGTGAAAGTAATAGGAAATCAGTTCTCGGGTTAAATAATTGCAAGATTTCACCATTTTGTCAGAGCTGGCTGTTTTTAGATGGCTCTCTGGCTTCAGTTTGGTCCATGGAATGGACTGTTTCTTACATTAGCGGCTTGATTTGTTGCTGTTCCCTAACTAATCATCCGGAAAACTGGATTTGCTTTGGATTTGGTTCAAATCAAAGATCAAATGTCTTATGTCATTTAATTGCAATTTTCACATTTCTTCCAAAACGCTTGTATTTATTTCTAAACTTGTTCACGACCCATAAAGAGATTTAAAGTATTTATTCAGGAATGCTCCTATATGGCTTGCAAGGCAGATTTATATACCCTTTCAGAGGGTAGTATAATTTTGTCAGGATATCAGCAAAGCAGTGACGCCATAAAGTATTAAAACTTCCTTAATTGTTTAAGAAACAAATTGCATAGCGATGTGGCTCTGTGAAACAAAGATAAAATCTCAATAAAACTATCGTTCCTATCAGCATAGGATAGCGACAGAAAAAGGAAAGAGCAAAATTGCTTAATAAGCGCCTTGGGCTCGAAAAACTGAACTCGAAAAACTGAACTATGTGACGGGCTCACACAAATCCCTATGCTGGGAGCAAAGGCGTGAGCACCTATTTCATAATTGCTGTGCATACATTTTCCCTTCTCGTTGGTGGAATATTCATAGTTCCAATACCTGTTATTTGGCCAAATTTCGCTGTGCTGGCATTGACCTTGCTTTCTGGAATAGCGAATTCATTAACGAAGATCCAAGGCAAACAAATAGAGCAGAGGCACGCGAGAAATTCAATGCGAAATAAAAGCGATTAATAAACACAGACAGATTCCGCTTTTCGGCTGCATTGCGCTTAATTTTCGGTTCGGCAATATCTACCTCATAAATGAGACTCGCGGAAAATCAAATTTCCACTCAGCTCCCGTGGAGTGTGTTTACAATTTCCACGGCGCTCGCTCGGTTGTTCATAGTTTTCAATGAAATCGTTGAATATAAAATGTGGAAATTATGCAAGGAATTGGGGGAGTGGCATGTCCCTCTGGACTTTTGTTTATTTGGCGAATTTGTTTACTTTGAGGCGGCTGGCAAAAATGCGGGCACTTAGCTCGCCGGGATCTACGATTGCAGCGGCTATTTGCAATCGCATTTGAATTAGATTTCGAGCAATCTTTTTCTGTGTGTGTTCCGCATTTGAAATCTGTCGCGTAAATCCCAGCGTAGTATATTTCGGGAGCCTATTTCACATTTTGGCCTGTGCTCAGCAATTAATGCATTAATTTGAACTGACAGACAGATGACGGCCAGAATATTTATGTGCGGATTTATGTTCGCGGCTTATTAAATTAAGCACGTACATTTATTTGCAGATTTGTTCTGTTGCAATCGCGCTTTGTGCACAAAACATATAGATATTTTACAAAATAAAAGAATGAATTGCATGGCTCTTTCTGTGCAGTGTTTAGAATACTCCCGAGTTCCGTTTGCTAAATTCAATTTCCATCTCTCAAGCTCAAGCACTCCACTTGTGTCCGCAATATTCCATTTCCCAACTCGCCAATTTCGTTTCGCCGCATTATTTACTTCCTTTGCGCCACATCCTTCCGCTCCAAGCGTCGCGTCGCAATTGCTCCAGTTTTTATGGCAACGCGAGCAGCGTTTATGGCCAAGAGCGATCGAAAAAAAAAAAAAACAAATAACGTCAATGATGGTGGTCAGTCAAGGAAGGAGGGTGAAACTTTCGCCGCAACAATGTTTCGCCACTTACGCATATTTTTCTATTGCGCTGCCTGAAAATACCCGTTGAAATAGAAAACAAGCAAATAAACGTCGCAGTGCATCGAGTCCCTGGACGGGTTTTGCTTATGTAACGGCCATGATTACGACGATGGGTAACGATGGCCAATGGCTCCTCCTGATGAGCCGCTGCTCGGTTCAATGGCTCGGCTCCATGGCAACGCACATTCCGAAAGTGATTTCGATTTCGATTTCGTTCGATTCCGTTCGATTTGCTTGCATCAGAGGCAGAAACAGCAACAGATACTGCCGCTGCCAACCGTCAACCGACATTGGCGAAACGAGTTCAATTGGCGAAAACCACTCTGAGCCGCACGTTTGTTGTTGCTGCTGCTATATTTCCTGGCCATGGACAATCCACTCTTCCACGAGATGGGAAAAACTTGATTTTCCAGCTGTGCGCCAGCGGAAAACGCATTCCCAACCGGAGCGTGAGTTTCCCAGAGCTGTCTTCGTCGTAGTCCATGTCGTCGCATGTTGCTCTAATTGCATGACAAACTCTCGGCCAACTTTCACACA
Organism: Drosophila kanapiae; assembly: GCA_008042475.1. Lineage (NCBI taxonomy): Eukaryota > Metazoa > Arthropoda > Insecta > Diptera > Drosophilidae > Drosophila > Drosophila kanapiae. The sequence goes on along the minus strand of VNJM01002802.1, from coordinate 160,597 downwards.
CTTTTGGCGTTATCTCCGGAGGTAAAACTGCAGTTTTGGCTTAAAACTGCTTTTGGCCGGGCCATAAATGTCACATATCAAAAGGAAAAGTGAAATTTTAGTTGTTACGACTAAAGGCAGCCAACGGAAGTTGTTCGGCTGATGTGAGAGCACTGCAGGGGTATTTACAAAAACAATTTTGTACTGCTTAAAACTGATGTGTGATCTCAAAATGTTTAGAATTTGTTCAAGCATTGTAATTAGTAGCATTTCGAAGATAATATTATTACATTCAATATCCTAAACTACACTTTTTCGGAAGCGTAACAAATCCGTTTCTGAGGGATATATGTATTTTCTATATTTTACTCTCCTTGTTCTATACTGATGTATTTCATAGCTCTTCTCAATTTAATTACTCAGTTGTTGAGTATAATATTACTGCACTAAATCCTCTAGAATTAGCTTGTTTTAAAGCGGAAGAAATCAGTTGCACAGGGAAATTTATATTGTCTACATTTCCTTCTTAACTAGGGACCACCACATAACATCTTTTGACAACTTCCGAGTGCTTTTTGGCTTAGAATTCCGTAATTACTACATATTTCGGGGAAAATTTGAAGCAAAGCAGAGACAGACACAGACCGAAATTCCTAGACATTTTAATGTAATTAAATTTAAACGCAGCCTCTAATGATTCCTGCGTCTGTGTGGGTGTGCATCCCGTAAATGTGCCAGAATAACAATAGAGAGCGAACTCGCAGCAGAGAATGCCGCAGACAGGCAAATCTAATAAGCATAATGAATGAACCGCAGAACGGAGCAGCTGAGTGGCTGCTTTCGCTCAACGTGTTGAACTTGTGCTGTCACCTGTGAAGGCAATGATGAGCAGCCCCTGGTTTCCATTTCCATTTCCCTTCTATCTTTCTTTTTTTTTTTGTGTCTAGTTCCCACTGGGGGTTGTGACCATGGCCGCTTGGCATGTGGCATGTGGCAAATGTCTTGCAATCCACACCCGAAATGGGGGGAGCCTGCTCTGCCTTGTTCTTGCTGTCGTTTGCTGTTTTGTTTAATTAATTTCTATATTAGATACACTTCATTAAAAATGCCTAGGATGTGTGCGAGTGTGTAGTCGTGCCATTGTTGTGGGCTATTCTTGGCAATCGAAAGGAATTCGGTGATTGAGCAGTGCAAATGTGGCTCGAATGAGATCTGTGCCAGAGATATATAACCGTACAGGCACAGATTTGCAGCCTAATGGCTTGTAAAGAGATCTACGGCGTGCATAATTCACTAAATGTGTCCGGAAACCAAAAACACCTCCAAGTCCAAGCCTTCCGTTGCACCTGTCCATCTGTCAAGCCAACCTCCCCATTAACCCCTCAATCACAGTTCTGGCTGTGTCGGAGCAATTAACGCACTCTGAGGCAAGCTCTGCCCAGGGCCAAGAGGGGCGTTGAATTGGGTCAAGAGGGACTAAGCAAAGTGCCGCTCTGAAGTTCGGGGGCCATGCATTTAATGAAATGCATTTCAGCCCTCATTAGGCATGCCATTTCATGACGCTGAGCGGATTTCAGGCCCCTCAACCTGATGGAGTAAGTGAGAGCCAAGACGAGAGCCGACAAGCCCCGTTTGAAGTGCAGAAAGAGACGTGCTTTAATTGGCCAAAAGGTGGCAATAATTTAGTCAATCGAAGTGGGAATGCAGGCGGAATCTAATTTCCAGTTAGCAAACCACCCTATACACCATTGTTTCACCCTTCATTGCAGACTGCAAGTCTTCCAGGAATTTATAATGAACGTAAACAAGAGTCTTAAGTTAAATGCCCCATTTAATATTATTTAACTGCTAACTTCTATGCAAATACCGCGCATAGTTACATTTTTGTACTTACTACCCCGAATTGATTTAAGAAGCCACCTTCCTTATTCACTTTTCCATGTTTCCTCCACTTATGTAGTTTTTGCATACAATTAAAGGGTTTTTTTGTGTGCCAGCAGCAGCGGCTGCGTTAGTACCACTTAATGCAACTTTGATGTTTTTCTGGCCACGCACCAAAGAAGAAGTTTTCACCTGCTGTGGATTTTTCGGCAGCAGCAGTAGTCCGCCGAAGTAAATAAAAACTTTTGCGGCTAAAGTTTTTCAGCCTTTGTTTTTTTGGGTTGCAGTAAATGCAACACCCTCTCCTTGCCTTATACCTACATGCCCCCGCAAAATGGACTTCTCATTCGTGTGGCATTTTTTGGCACTTGCCACAATGGCCACGTTCCGCTCTCACACTCGCAGACACTGGCGCATTCCGTGGCTCCTCGCTCCTCGCTCGATCTCGGAATTCTCGGAGACCACTCTTCCATATCATGGCGAAAACAGGGCATTAAGGGGGCGTGGCCGCCACGGCTTTTTGGCAGCGCCAACTTTGCTTTGTCATGTGCGATATATTTCTTTCTCGCCCGGCAACTGTGCTGTGCGGTGGTGACAAAGTGTCTTTTGTTTAAGAACCGCCAGTGCGCTTTGGCACTCGCCTCGGAAACTCGATTTCCTCACATTTGATTCCATCAACTTAATGGCAACGATGTTTTATTATGTTAAAGCGTATCTTTTGGCGGAATTTTAGAGAAAATAAAGATTATAAAAAGAATACAAGCTAGCATCTATTAATTGCATTTTGTTTAGGAGGGAAAGATATTCCTATTGGAAAACGTAATGTTATGGAACAAAATGTAATATAAAATGTTATTTGTATTTTCATAATAAGGATACATTTAAATCCTAATTTTTAACTGATTAGTTTATGTTTTAGTGGCATATTTTTGTTATTATAAGGTGTTTTGTCGAACCCCGAGGTTTAGTTCGGTTAAATTTCATATACTCAATCTTTTCTGATGTGCAGACCTGGCAATTTACAAAAAATTGAGATAAAACCGAACTTGTTCCCTAAAACCCCTAAAATAAATTAATTTGTAACTGTTAAAAAATTTTAATTTATACTGAGATAGTCCTTAAAATCGGACAATTAGCTAAATTTGAATTAAAATTGGTCTCTTGGATGGTTATTAGTTATTAAAAACTTGTGATGTCAATTCTGGACCGTCGATGCAACATATTTACAAATAATAAAACATAAATATATTTATTTTAAACCGTTTAAAATACAGATTTGAATTCAAATTTGAATTCTCTGATGTCCGTTAAGACTTTTTGGTATAATTTAAATTAAATGTTGCCACTTCGTTTCTTCGTTCTGTGTTGGCAATGCTATCTATCTATCGAACTATCGTTGCGGCAACTTCCTTTGATAGGAATTGCCCTTGGTATCGATACTGTTTTGAGGGCAACCCCATCACTAACTCCTATCGCAGTAGCCTCTAGAAATAAAAAATTTGCGAATCAAGTAGCCCTTGATGATTTGCTTTAACGACTGTCAACGCTGGAAGCAAATCGTTCATTCGTCACTGAGACGTCTTACCGTAAAGTACACCTAGGCAGACAAAAACCCACCACAACTACATACAAGGAAAAAACAAAAAAATAAAAAAAAAACATTTTGTAAACTTTCCAGAAGAAAACCGTGTTGTGTTGTGGGTCACCGTGTTAAACTTGTACCGCGTGTTTGTATTCCGAGTTTACCAACTGCCGTGTTCTTGAAAATCTTCTGTTGCCACGTCACGCCGGTATTTTTTATCGAGGTCTTTCTACCAAGTTCGCACTCGTTTCGTATCCGTTTTTAATCCTACGGCCGCATCATGAATAACTTGAACGCCAACGCCAATGCCTTTATGTGGCACAACACGCAGAACCTGGCGCAGCAGCAACCGCCGCCGCAGCAGCATCAGCCGGTGCAGCAGCAGTCGCAGCCGGTGCAGCAGCAGCAGCAGCAAGCCGTGCAGGTGCAGCATTTGGCCACCGGGCAGCTGCTCCATGTCCCGGCAATGCCGCAGCCACGCAAGTTCGGTGGCAACAAGAGCAACTTCAACTACGTGCAGAACCAGGGCGGCGCCGTCGTAGCTCCCGGCTCGCCCGGCAGCGGCACCAGCGGCCAGATCGGTGCCTTTAACAATAACCAGGGTATCTATCGCAAGCGCTATCCAATCAATTCGTTCAACACGGGCTGCTATCAGAACAACGGTAAGCTCCAGCGAAAGCTTAGCGGTTTTTCGTCTGCAAAAGTCTCGACATTCTTCATTAAGAAAATTTCTTGCTGAAAAACAAAATGGCAGCCCCCAGTTTTTTCTTTGTCATTCTGCGGCAACAACAACCCTAGGGTTGCCCTGCCAAATTTGTTTTGTTTATTGCAACTCTACTCTGAAAATTTTTCGTCTGCTGGTTTGGAAGAGAAATTTCTTGAATATAAATTGCTGGTTAAAGAAAATTGTTTTGCCTAAATTAACAAGTAAAATTAGTCTTCTCTAATTATAACCAATTCGATGAGAATTTATTGGTATCTACTAATACTCTAAATAATTTTATCCGTTTTTTTCTGCAAAGAAAATTAGCTTAATTAGATATTATTGAATTCTTTTACAAATATTCCTCATTAAAAATGGGCTTTTGACAGGTGAAAATGTAATTTTATGAAGAAATACTCTCTTTAGGAAAAGGAAACTAGGTTTCTTATTAGTTAATAAGAGTATTCTCTCATATATATAAGAAAATAGAAAGTTCATAACAAAATATTATCGTCTAATTCTCAAAAGGTTGACCTTAATATTTTTCAGATACCTAAATTTTTTCCTTTCATATATTTCTTCCCTTTGGTTATTTTATTATTGTAATACAAAAAAAAAATAAAATGACTCATCCATCAAATTAAGTGTCTCCTAGCAACAGCAGTGTTGTAAAATACTGGCAACACACTGCAACAGTGTTGTTAAATACTGCACCATAAAAATCCCATAAAATCCACCCTTTTCCCCAACCCTTTTGCAACATTTGTCGCTAAACGCTGTTCAACACAGATGAATTATTCAAATTGAATTCTTGTACTACTCACTCACTGTTCGAATTGTTAATTATATATATATATATATATCTTTTTTTTTGTGCCGTCTTTTTAACGATTGCACAAATAATTAATTTCGTTTATTTTCCTTTTGTCTTTTCAGGTAAGTCGCTGTTTTCTATACCCGAAAATGTTGTTATGCTTGAGAGCCGTAAGTACATTTGAAACTAGAGCACATTTCAAACACTTGCACACCCACACCCACACTTACACCCACACTTACACACTCACACACCCACAACTACACTTACACTCGTGCAAACAAACCGACCAAACAAATACACACGTACATCAACATTTGCTGATCGAATCAATCATACGTCCTGGGGGCCCTGGGTTGGAGAGGGAGTTTTTGTGATGAAATGTAAACGGCGAAATTAATTTCCCATTGAAATAGCATCGGGGTAGGGGGTTGGGAGGGTTGAGCGGTTTGCAAAGTTCAATTACAAAATAAAACAATGCATCTGGGCAAAAATATAAAGATCAAAAGATGCTAGCGCCAAAATATTTGCATCTCTATGCGAAATTTATTTTCTGCCATTAATCAATTTCGTTGCTGTTCCGTTCCGTTCGATTCGGTTCTTATTTCAGTTTCCTGGCCAGCAAAATGCAATTTACGCAGCTTTTCTTTTATTTTTGTCTTCCATGAATTTTCAATTGCATTTTCCTTAGCGCTTTTCTTTGTTTATATCTGAGCTCCATTAACATTTCTATAAAGATGACGTTGCGTCGTCTTCATCCAAGTTTTCCACGTTTCTCCTTTTATTATTTTTGCATTTGTTGCGGGGCCATTTGCATAATTTTCAATGCCCGCAATTTTTATTCAAACCATCGAATGGTCTTGCCCTTATACAATTATCCCCAGTATCCATATATACCCTTTACCATAAGGGAAATATGTAGATATATTTACTTATAATTTTGATATTAATATTAATGTTGGATATTTAGTTTGGGAGTTTATTCGTCTAAAATAGTTCGTTCAATTTAAATACAAAATTCAGAGTGTATTTTATAAATAGCGACAGTTAAAGGTAACCAATATAGTTTCCATTTTATAAATTAAATATATAATGTACCTCCTACCCAAGAAAATGCCATATTTCCCACTTAATTGTAATATTTAAAATATTGCTAGTCACTTGGTTATGGCTAATTTTCTTAATCGTCCAACACCCACCCTCGCCATCATAAAAATATGAATATGTTTCGCCCAAGCTGAAGAAGCCGAACAAATTTGCACCATAATTAAAATAAATGCTTTCAATGGCCAATAATTGCCAAATAAATTAATTTTAATTGCAAGCGGCCAACGAAAGCGGCGGCGGTGGCGGAGGCTGTTGCGGGCGGGTGCCTAAAAATATATTTCAAAGTGGCCAAAATAAAGTCTAAACGGAAAGTAAAGCGACGCAGTGGTCCGTGGTGGCTCTCACATTTTCCTCCTCTCTTTCTCATCTCTCTGGCTTTTATTTTTAAAATGTTCCGCTTTTGAGGCTGCCCAATGCGAGCAGTGCCACGCCCACTGTTCGCACCACCACCACCAGCAGTGGCGGCAGCAGATGTCGCTTATTTGCAGGTGGGATGCTAAAGCCAAAAGACGATGGCAAAACACTTAAAAATACATAAAAATACCAATGGGAATGGGAATGGGGGAGGATGATGTGTGTGTGTTCTTGGCTGACATATTTATGGTGGCTGTGACTACCCAAGATTGTTTTCCATGGGATCAGCGAGGCCGAGTCGCTCCGAAGATTTATGTGGGCGTTCATTAAACGCAGCACATCCGTCCCCTGGCCGCCAATCACTTAGTTAATATGGCAAATGCCTTTGAATATTTGCATATGCACAGGGAAGTTGTGTGGTGACTTGACTTGTTTGTGTTTACCCCGTAGTAGCTCTCTCCCAAAAATAATACACTTCCATCCTCATATCCTCCTTATAGTGGCTTAATTTTCCGTCATTATTGCCGTGAAGTGGGTGGCATTTTATTTGCCCTCTGTGGGTCTGATTGTTGTGGCTTACTTTTGCTGATTGACAGCGCATTTCCTTCGCTCTGTGTGTGCGTATGTTTGCTTGTCTCTTGTCTCTGGCTTGGTTGTTGTTTTTTGGCCAATATTTGCTTGCCTAATGCAGTTTTCCTCGTAATTGTGGCTTAGTAATTGCGGCAGTCGGCGCCATGCGAAAATTAATTAAATTAACTTGGCGGCTGCTCACTGAAATATTATATGCCAAATATATATATATGAAACCTTTTGCTGCTGCTGTCAGGCCGTAAATCTTGTGGTTACAACCCAACCCAAAAAAAGGCGACATCTTCCCACAATAAATTCATGGTGAAATCCAATAATTTCGCTTGGAGGAGCCAGAGAGAGATGATCAAAAACACAACAGCAAAAACAGCAACATGTTCTGCCGAAAAACAATGAACAACAATAACCGGCAACCGCAGGACGCCTGTCCGAAAATATAAATTGTGTCGCTCTCGCATTTTATGGTAATTCAATAAATTGAAAATGACAAATTGTGTCATGTTGCGGTCACCGGATTGGCAGACCAGAAAAGCCTCCGAAAAACCCCTTGTGGCGCCGGTGGAATGCTGGGCATAATTAAATCTATGTTCGGCGCTTCAATAAAAGTTGCAAATGGTTTTTAAAGTCGCTGCCGGCAGCAGCTCCTGCTGCAGCAGCATCAGGGTGCTGCTCCGTGGCACATCAATCAATCAAGGACGATCAATCAAATCGTTGTCAACAGCGGCGCACGCAGCTAACGATGAGTTCGATGTTGCCGCTGGCTGTCGCTCGATGGCGTGTCGAACAAGAACAATGTCGTCGCCGGGTGAACTTGCCTCCTTAAACCCCCCCCGTAAAGACATCCTTGCACCTCCCACAAAAACTACCCCGTAACGAGCGCTAATGGACATCAGTCCTGCTGCTTCCGCAAGGAAACTATTGAGCCCGAATTGCGAGAACTGGCGGAGGATATGGTAACTTTGCCACTCCACGCAATATTGCGTCGATTATCTTCAATCAAAAAGCTAGTGATTGATGACTGCGACGACACTGGCTGGACGCGCGGCTATATCCGGTGGAGCATTTTAAATTCCCCCACCGATCCGCCTTAATGCCGGCCATTCATCAGTTGCGGTATTAAACGCAAAGGCTTTATTGTTTGCAACTTTTGATTACGCTCGCAATTGATTCATTTGTGAGCTTTTTTGCGAGTATATATTTGCATTTAAATTATCGCATACTATAAAAAAGTTTACTACTCTTTAAATATTGCTAATTTTCCTTCTTATGAGCCATGAAGATCGACCGTTTTCCGCCATGAACGCTCCGTCGACAACATTTGCTTAATTTATGCAGGACGCGGCAGCGGCTGCTGCTGCTGCTACTGCTTTCCCCTTGCCACTTTTTGTTCACGCCATAATAATTTGTAATTAATTTAGCAGCTGGCCCAACAGCTTCAGGAAGCACGCAAAAAAAAAAAGCAATATTTAAAAGAAAAAAGCGGCATCAACTTTTGGTGTAATTTTCTAAAGCCATTAATTGGACATTTTGCTAATGCGTCCGCCGCTTGCACTTTTTTGCCCTCTATCCATCTTTCGGTTAGCGAATCGTGCAATTTGCCAAATTACAATATCTAAAATGTCGCCCAGCTGCACACAGAGCACATAGCACTTTGCCATGGCTCCATTGGCTCGTTTTTTCCCTTATTGTTTGTTATATTTTTATGGCACTATCGATTTTCGCTTTTCCACTGCTGATAAGTTTTCTACTTCCTTTTTTTTTGGGGGCGAGGAAAAAACCGAAACTTTATCAAAGCGAAAAACTAAGTAACGTAAACGAATTTGTTATTAGAGAGCGTTGCTGCGCAATTCAAAGACCGGGGATAGTTTCACAGTTTCGGGTATGAAATATCATAAATGCAGGGTCATATTTACACATCGAGGAGAGAGGAGCGAGCTCCATTAACTAGAAAAACGCTTCAAAACGCTTCGCCTGCAACCGCCACCCACAGAGTCAATACATCAACCACAACAAACAAGCGACCGACCACAGGGGAGAGTGGCGAATAGCCACTGCGAGGTTGGCCAATAAAGTTCTTCCAATGTGTAGTGCTGCTCAAGGCAGCTTATGTCGCATTGAGTATCCTCGCCTCTTGAAATGTCAGTGAACGTACTTTAGTACCCATTACGGGTTCCACGAAGGGGAACTAGGAAACTAAACTCTTTGCCTGAACTTTGCTGATCTCAGAACCCCAGAAAGTCTGCAAACTGGGTATTCCATAGTCGGAATAAAATTCCATTTTCTATTTGTTATTTTTATGTTTTTACCAAACCCCCTCTTGACCAGCAACTGCAGTCCGAATAGAGTTGTTCGAGGAGGTCTAAAAACTGAAGAGGACTCATGGCCAAGAACTCTCCAGCCGATAAGTGGGGCGGGTTGAGTGGGTGTGACAGTTGCGGACACTGATTGCACATGTGTTTGCATGCCATTAAAGCAACGGGGGGGCGGCCCCAATGTTTACCAATGCGATAATTAGGCGAAATGCCGAAGCCCAAGCCAAAGCCAAGAGGAGGCCAAAAGCAAAGGCCAAACTAAAGGCCAAGCCGTGCCAATTTGCCATGTACACACCAGACAGACACACACGGGTTGGTTGTGTGCTGCTCCTGCTGCTGCTGCCGCCTGTGTGTGATTATGAATTATATTATAAATCCCCTCCACAACAAGCGTGTGGTCGCTATCGTTCTAATTATGTTATCCTCGAATGTCCTTGCGTTTTGTGTATTTGCTCGCGTTTCGTTCTTGTTTGCGGTGGCAAGACACAGCCAACAAACAAAGAAACAAAAGCAAACAGCAATTACACGCGTTTATATTATTCAAATCTCGGCCGTAAATGTAATTAAGCTCAGGAGAGTTAGCTGCAAAAATTTATTTCCAGCCGGCAAGGCTGTCGTAAAAAATCCGCAATCCCTTTTCCCCACTGCGCTTCCTTATCGGTGCTAATTTCGGTGGAGGAAAATGGTGTCCCTGCGTATCGCATATAAATTGGCTCATTGCCGTGGGCTCTAGTCCTTGATTTCTTTTTGATAAGCCTCCATTCGAATTCAGTTAAAGGCTTAAAATTCGTGCAGCGAGTTCTTCTCTTTTGGTTCGTTTTCGTTGGATCTTTTTGGGGACACACATTAAAAACCAATCAGGCGCATTGTCACATAATCAACCCCCGCTGAGCATCGGAGTTTGCCAGAGCTTACATGCTCGCTTTCTTTCCTCACAATCTTTTCTCCACTCTGCGATGAAGATTATTTTTTATAAGCTCAAAGCTAGCTCGGCTTCTCCTGCTCTCCTCTGGGGTTCATCGTCGTTTGGTGCTATCATGTCATGACGAACAGGGCGGGGAGAGAAGAAGGACAACTCTTTGCCAGCATAATAGTTTTGCTTATGAAAACAAATTCAATTTCGAAGCTGCTTATGGAAATGTTTATGCAAGACGTGAGCGCAAACTGTGCGCTGCTGCGCGCGGCAGCGATGGGGAAAATTAATGTCACATGACGGAGCCCCAGCGAGCGAGCAAGGAAAAGCAGGGGGTGGGGGGTAAGACTGGGCGTGGCACAGTGCATGCAGTCAGATAAGCGGGAAAGCAGCAGCAACAGCATCACGACTCTTGGCATATTTTCCAGTACAGTCCCGCATCGAGCTCCTAACAAATTGAAAATCATTGAACGCGCCCGGGTAAGGGATGCAATGCCACTGCCAGCTGAAAAATATTGTAGCATACATTTAAGCAAATTGCAATTAAGGTGAACGAGCTGCTGACGACAATGGCAGGGGGAATACACAGTCTGTTTGTTTGTTTGTCAGCCATTACCTTCTCTCTCTCTCGTTTCCCCCATTTCCTGCTGACAAATGTGCCAATACGCCACAAAGTATGCAACAATTTGCAGCATAAATACTTTGTGTACCGCCAGCTGCACCTTCGCTCCCCATCCATCCATATGTGAGCTTGCTTTTATTTGTCTAGCTTTCGGTGCAAAGAGCCACCCCACACAGAGGCTGAGTTTTAATGGATTTCTGTGCCGCCCGCTTTGTGGCTTGCTGCGTTCTTTGTTGCAGATCCTTGCATTTTTTTTTTTACTATTTTTTTTGGGCACTACAAAGCTGTGTTCAATTTCCACTGACCAATTTGTGAGGTGGCAACGAAACTTTCCCTAATTGCACGAGCCAACAAAGCACTTAATCGCGACACACGTGTCGTATACGTAATCCACACAGCAAACATTTTCTGTATGCAAATTACTGCGGTTGCTTCTGCACACAAACACACACTAAGTTAAAGCGCCATAAAAACGGAAACTAAACTCCAACTTCCGACGAACAGCAGCGCAGCGCACACACATAATCTAAAATAATTTGTGCGCGCTGAAAATTTACACCTGCTCAATTTTCCAGGGCTCTCCTTTTCGACGCCTTGCGTGTGAAGCATTTTCCAGCAATTGCATGCAACAATTCGCCGAATGCTTAAACATTTTAGGCACGCTTCCGACGACGTCCAGTCAAAGAGGGCGTAAATGTTCTTTTCTTCCAGCGAAAACTTCGGTTTTTCGGGGGCGCAGCAAACGGAAGCTGCTTGGGGTCGTCGTCACGCATACGCCCCGTGTTGCGGGAAATCAGCGAGGGCCGTGAATTTCAATTAAAGCCCCAGCTGCGAGAGAAGGCACTCGAAATGAATAACTATGTTTTTCCGTTGGCCGGTGTGTGTGATGCCTTTGGGGCACAGGACGCGTATATTCTTCGGAATTGTTATTGACTGACTGTAGGTTATATCGAAGGTTGCGCCGCGGCTCCTTGGATCGGGGGCGTAACCCCAAAACATTTTCGTTTCGCAAACCGCCCGAAGGATTATTTACTTATGGCCAAGTTGGGTGAATTGAAACGTGCCTAGCCAAGTTTTGGCAACTTGGCGAGCGCTTTAAAGTTAGCACGTAAATTTCAAACGGATTAAGGGTTTGTGAGAAATTGCATCAATTTGTGTTGTTTGCATGGGACGCGAAAAACCAACATCAGAATTCTACATTTTTCCACACACACCCACACCTACACCTGCTTGTTTTCGCTCCAACTCCTCTTGTCCCATCTTTTTTTTTTTGTCCAACTTCTCACCGTGTGTATGTGGTGGATTTTTATGCAAATATTTTGTCAGGTAGCCCCAAAGTCCAAAATAAACTAGCCGTGACGAGAACGAGGACTCCCTGATGCGCAGCCACAGCTACCTACCGGGGATAGAGAATCCTGTGCGCTGGCATCGTGGTGCAACTGAATCAAATCAAAACAAAAACAGCTCGGGCAGCCATTTTGGCATAACAAGCGCCATGCAAATTGAGTTCCTGACGTGACTCCGTCACACCAACTTTGCGAGTGATTAGGTTATAGTGTGTGTGTGCGTGTGTTTGGGTTTAAACAAGGCCAAGAAACTTGGCTAGAGAGCGAGGTTGACACTTTTAAAGTTAATTAAATGCCTGCGCTGGCGACAGTTTTTGGCAGTTTCTGCCGTTTTAATTGCAAGACGTCGACAGAAGCTGTCGTCGTTTATGGGAACGCGGCTAATACCAATACGATTGGGCGCCATTTTGTGGGCGCGCGCACACAATGCAACCGCCATAAACCAAAACACAAAATGGAATCCTCGGAACAGCGCCGACCAATTTGGGCTCTCTCTGCTATCGTATCGTGAACAATTTTTTTCCTGCGCCTGCCAAAAATTCAATTAACTTACATGCCAAACCACAGCCGGCATAAAAGAGGCACTACCGCCTCTACCATCGCCAGTTCGTTCCCATGCCCTTGATCCAGCGAAACCGCAGCCGAAAAATGTCAGCCCGCACTTCCCAGGGAGGGAAAACCCGCTTTGGTCTTTGCCCGGGTTCTCGTGGTTTCCGTTTTCGGTTTCTGGGGTTTTCATATTAGAAAGAGGAACTGAACTCTCTTGCCCGGACGGGATTGCTTTACTCCCTTTCCTTCCCCTTCCTTTTATATGCAACAACAATAAGTCAAATATATATTTTGCTTAGCTTTAAGTTTGTACGATTTTTTATGTTTTTTGAAACCCTACTAAAACTGAGAACAATATGCTTCTCTTTTTCCTTTTCTTTTGTTTCTTTTCATTTATGATTTGCCTATCGCTTATTGTTGTTGTTGTTGCATGCCATGAATAACAAAATAAATCACACAAAAAACGCAGTTCCAACACTGTCGACACCACAACAACATCAACAACACCACCACCAACAACAACAAGTTGCACAACATCACCAACAACAACAACAACACCACCACAACCAACAACACCATCAACAACTAGTTGCCACAGCTCAATCGCACAATCTTTGTCAATTTAAAGAGCCACCGCTATTGGGACCCGGCGCCCCATTCCCGCCATTCGGAGCACCCGAATACCATACCACCACGCCGGAGAACTGGAAGGGCGCCGCCATCCATCCCACCGGGCTGATGAAGGAGCCAGCCGGAGTTGTGCCCGGACGCAATGCTCCGGTGGCCTTCACACCGCAGGGCCAGGCTCAGGTGAGTATTCTTACACAGTGCGTGGGAGGTGGATGAGTCTGCTGCTCAGTTGTAATTGTTATTTGTCCACATCTTCTGATCAAGACTCTCGCTTCCCACCAAGACGGAATTTTAATTAACTCTTGTTGTTTTCCACTCCCTTACGCCTGCTCCTGCTTCCTGCTCCTGCCCATGCTCCTGGTACTGCTCCTTCTCCTGTGGCTGTTCCTGTTCCTTTTCCACTTGCTGCTCCTTCAGGGTGCCGTCATGATGGTGTACGGCCTGGACCACGACACTTCCAACACGGATAAGCTCTTCAATTTGGTTTGCCTGTACGGCAACGTGTCAAGGGTAAGTTTCAATACAAATTTAAATATTATTTAATTGGAAAAACCGAAAGATAAACCAATTCATTCATTTTGGTCGTAGCGAAATGGAAGTAATTAAATATTGTGACAACAACTGTCGATTGCATGGGGAAAAAATGCCAGATTTACGGTTAATAAATTTTTTGTCAAATTCGAATTAAATTATTATTATTCGAATGGAAAAATTAATTAATTAATCTTTAGATTAAATCTGTCAGTTACAGTTTCCTCAAACGTGAGATTTAAAATAAATACAATTTAGGCATTTCTAGTCCAACAAATTGGGAAATATGTATTTATTATTAAGAGCAGAAATTCCTAGTATAGCTTGTATAGAGGGATAGTAAACCCTTTCTAATCCTGAAGTTACAATTGTGTTATCCACTTCTATTTGACCAAAAATGGCTTTATATTAGTCACAAGTTTTAGAAACTTAGCAAAATCCTAGAAAACCTTGTTTAAAGTTGAAAAACCTTTTCAGATATTAAAGATAAAATAGCTGCATTAGTTTTGATTGCAAAATATTGAGAACTTTGACCTCGTAACCTTCAGAACTTTCCAGCAAAACCTGTATTGGGGGACTGTATACCTCTTCAAAGACCATCTGGTGGGACACTATTTTTTTATGTTTTTAAGCCAACTAAACTTGGGAGAGACCGCTCTTAAATGCTCCTTAAACTCCACACTTAGGGGAACACACTTGCCGCTATCATGCGGCCAAACCCTTTGCTTATGACCTTTTCGATTGTAAAAGAAAGCGAAGAAAGAAATATCCTCAACTTGCACTTAGCCAAAAAGCTGACAAAAAAAAACGGAAGAAGGAAAAAAAAGAAAAATACGCATTTCATTGCCGCCGCTTTGCTTGGTCGTCAGCACTTTGCGGCGAAATATCGGCAGCAAGGAAAAAAAAGGTGTTTTTCGAGTGGGGAATGGCAACCGCAAGAGCACTTTGTGTCTCTGTGTGCCATTTGTAAATGCGCAAATAAAACGAAAGGCAATAAAAGGACGAGGCCAGGCCAGGCAGGACACACACACCGAACGAAGTCCGTCCGAGTAGGCCCAGAAACACATTTAGATAAAGCGTTTTAGATTAATATCCAGCCCCCGCGCTGCCGCCATGTGGGGACAACGCCTCGGGCCAGCAATCAGTGCAGCGTCATCAGCTTTATCTAAGGGGGCGTGGCAGCGCCACCTTCTTCGAGCTGCCTTGGGCTTCCTCTAGCTGCCTCGAGCTCTCCCCTAGCTCTCCTCTTTAACAATGGCAAAACGATTGGCAAGTCGCTTGTAAATCAAAACACGATGACGACCAAAAAAAAAAAGAATCCATTAAAAAGCTGTAGCGAATTCGGTTGGACGACTCATTGTTAGTCGCCGGGACTCGCTTGGGGAGCATTTAGCGTAGTGCTGCAGCTATCTAAGCTAGCCAGAAATAAAACCAGTCAAAAGGGAGGAAAAAAGAGACCACCACCCGTTGAACAATGGGTGTTCCACCGCCAACATCAAAGTCAAATTCTAAAAACTTCTTTGGCGTGTGCCAGAGCTTTCACTTTATTGCTACTATGATTCCGCCCCCTTCTCTCTCTCCTCACATGTGTGTGTGTCCTTTGACAATTGCGCTCACCAAGGACAACGAGGTGGGTTCAGTTCGCTCTCCCTGCCTTGTTTTGCTTAGTTTATGTCTGTGATAAAGCGAGTCAAGGCGACTGGAGACCGCACGAACCACTTTCACTGCACACTGAAGTAGCTTAGGGAGAGGGGGGGGGGGGGNGGGGGGGGGGGGGGGGGGGGGGGGTTCGGTTGGGGGGAGGGGTTATTCAATTTTTCAAAGGAGTCATATATCGCTTAGGAATTTCAGTGTGCCATATACGAAGGGAAATGACAGCAAATCGCCCTAATGTTTAGCTTTCTTTTCAAGAAAATGGAGCAGTAATGCTTTCGATTCACTTTCAATCATTGTTTTGGGTTTTTCCTGAATTGAAATTGTATTTATTTGTTAAATTATAAATATTTAAATTTAAAATGTTATTTACATAAACAATCCCCGTTTATTTTTAAGCCAAGAAATGGTAGCTGTGATGTTTTTAATGCAATTTTAATCAGTGTTTATTTGTACTCAACTGAAATTCCATTTATTTATTTCTATACAAATATTTAGAAGAGATAATTGCATGATTTTAATGCTTCGAATTGAAAATTGTAATCAATATTGTATTTATTTAATATTTAAATATAAATTTATATACAAGAAACCAGCATTTTAGTGGGAAACACAGTAATTGCCTTCAGCAACTGCCCAATAATTTAACTGACCCTTTTGGCTTAGTTTATTCCAGCCAATACAACCTCAAACTCCCATTTGGCTATTACTATTTCCTTTTTTTTTTTTTTGGGGAGGTAAGAGGGATGGCACGATAATTCAAGGCGCGGCTGCCATTTAGTTCAGTTTCTTTTTCTGGGGGCGCTGGTTCTGACACTTGCAATGGCGGCTTAGTGGACGTGGCCAGGGAGGGCGGAATTTATTGCAAACTTCCTGTCCGAGACGGAAACTACTCATTAGCCATTAAAAATGATTATGCGCAAACATTATTCACTGGTAGCCGCAAACACACATTTCTCCAGAACCCCGACCACAGAGCTTAAAGCCACCCCTCACTTTTTAGAGCCACAACTCTCGTTCTGGCCAAGTTTTTGCCCCAACTCACATAGCATCCTTCGGGTCGCTGCGCCTGTCGCTATGCAACTGAATGAGTGAGTTCTCAGGGTGAAAAAGCCAGGCAAAAGCAGGACTGTTGCCTCATTATAAAGTCGATGGTTGTGCACACTGATGGGCGATGGGCGATGTGTGATGTGTGATGCGTGGGGGCGGGTTTGTTTGGATGTATCAGCGAGTTTATGGGCCGACATGTTTGAATTGCGAATGAGAAATTGATGGCCACTCAATCAAAGTGCCGTTGCATGGGCCAGTCGCCCTCTTTCCTCCTCAGCTGCTGCTGCTGCTGGTGTTAATGGGATTCCCATGGGGCACCATTCGGGATCGTGTCTTCCTTAAATTATGGATAAACGAAGAAGAGCCCCCGCCCCCATCCCCAGCACATTCCACAGGCGGAAATACAAAGTATTCGATTTCAATAAGCCCTAGCGTAGCGCCCCCTAATAGGGTTTGGCATAAATATTCGGCTGGAAGGAATTTGATTAACCTGCCGAAAAATTGGGCAGGGGTAAAATTTCAAGCGTCAAGGCAAAAGCTGGCCAAGGCAAGCTGTCAAATATGTCCGGGGAGACCCGAGGGAAATTCGATTGAATTGTTTGCATTTTGCGATTTGTAATTTGCACGGTGGCCCTCCTCTACCCCGAGCAAAAGCAGTTTCCTTCCGTCCTTCCGCCCGAACGAAGCAATCTGGTTAATTATTTCCAGGAGCCAGGGCGATGAAGTCATCAGCAAATTGATTTTCAGGTTAAATGGCATGACAAAAATAAGCCAGAAGAGAGGTAGAAAGAGGGGGCGGCCGGAAAAGACCCAGGCAAAGGTTACGGAAAAGCCAAAATGAAGAGTGTGTCTTTAAAAGGCCAACAAAATACACGCACTCAATTAAATACGCATTAAAAAAACATTTGTATACAATGTGGGGTGGAAATCAAGTTTGGAAAATGGCGGGGGTGCTTCTGCTACCAAAGGGGAGCATAGGTCAGCCATTGCTGCTGCTGCTGCTCCCTCGGAGCTGAGCGCGTGAGCAATTAAATCAAATGGCAGAGCAGCAGACACCATGCCACATTGCACAACAAAGCGATCTCCGGCAAAGAGGGTCGCATTTTAATTAACGCAGCGCCGCAGCAGGGATGGGCACTGGCTAGGACGCAGGGAGCAGCGCACAGCTCATTAGACACGCACCGAATGTTTGGCGCTGCTGCGGCTGCGGCTTCGGTGGCGGCTGTTGACCAGCAGTGACCATTCAGCCATGAAGCGCTCTTTGATTTGGCCAAAGGGAAAGGAATCCCCTGCCGTGGCAGTTCTATTTCCAGGATATGTATGTGTACACCACAAGAAACTTGTTATGAACAATATTTGGCAACTTTGGTGACCACTTAGCTCGAATTCGGTCAATATTCCACTTAAAAATGGGGAATATTATTTACAAACTTAATATTTCAACCTTCGAATTGCTTGACTTCCCTCTAAAATAAAAATCTTTTATTATTTCCTTTGTTTTTAATCGTTTCTTTGCCTTGCTGAGCATTAATGACAATCGCCAGCAATCTGATATATTCTTCCAAAATATTTATTCAGTGAAACCACGCTTTCAAAAATAAAGTATTAGTTATCAACCTGTTAACGAAATATGTAAAGATAATTTTCGTAAGCCAACTTAAGTAGGAAATAATAAATAATCGCTATAGTCTTCTTCTATATTTCCCTCGAAATTAAAATTCCCATAATTTCTGATACAATAGGAATATATTTATTCAAATGTTAAGCTGCAACAAAAACGATTTGTTCTTAAATTCTAAGAAATATTCTTAAATATTCATTCGCTGCATCTCTGCAAAATGATTTACTAAATTTATTTCAAAATATAGATAGACTTCATATTTTTACAGCTTTGAAATCATTGCCTTGGCATTCTAAGCATTGTGACGTCACTATGCCATCTTTGCAAAGCTCTGGGAAACCTAGGGGAAAAAATAAACAAACTAAATCAAAATAATCTTCGATTTTTTAAAATATTAAATATATTAATGTTTTTTTTCTTTCGCTGTTTCTCTGCAAAATGATTTCAAAAATAAACATTAAACTAAATCAAAATAATCTTCTTAAATTAAATTCCCCTATTATTCCTTCAAGTGTAATTCTGGCCAGCCTTATGTTTGCATGTTTGTAATTTCATTATCCTTTTGTTTCGAGGGATTCCAGGGGCTATCTGCCCGCTTTCTGCCTGACTGATTTATGGCCTATATTTATTTTTATACATTGTTTTATTTGTATGATTTGTTTCGTCGGTCTCGCTTTGGGGGTATATTCGTTGGCCTATTCGATAAGCCTCATTTAGTTTTTATTTACTTTTTGGCCAACCCTCCGCCAGTCGTACACTCCACTCCATTCAGGCGTATTCGTTTTGATTGCGTCCCACTTTAGGCCACACTCCATAAGCTCTGCCACCATGCATAGTTGAATGCGGGATGGGGTTAGGTTTGCAGGTTTAATTATGAGCAAATGGTTTGCCCCATTTACACATGAACCGCCATATTCCCCCATGTCCTGGCCTCTCCTGTCCTGCCTTTTGTTTATTTTGAAATGTTTGCCAGCTCATTATACGTATAATTGGGTATGCCAAGGACATGGGTGATATTTAATAATTGAATAATTTATGAAATGAGCTTATAATTTTGTTCAACAAGGAAAATGAGTATTGATTTTCCTTTGCTTGTTTTTTACTGGTTTCCAAACTGGAAAAAACACATGGCCTCGGCCACGGCGGCGGCAATTAGCTCTCTTGGCCAAGTGCCTGCAGTCATAATTAAGTTTGTTTTAAACCCAAACCGAAAACTGAACGGAGAATAAATCAATTTCGAGTGGGACAACCAAATGCCAAGCTCTCTCAATGCGTGCAAAGAAGAAAAAAAAACCTGACATCAATACGCCAAATTAAGGCATTTGGAAAACAAAATTGCAGCGGCCGCCGTCGCCCAATTTGGACAGGTGCTCAGTCTCTGCTCTGCGGAGTTGCAATTGCGAAAACTCGTTTGAGGTCTCCCCTCCTCCCTCCTCCTGGGTTCAATGCCTGCAAATTGATTTGAAAATGAACCAACCAACCGAGCCAAAGCGTCTGAGTGAATGAACGTAGGAATTATCCAAGCCAAGCCATCGATTTTTCACTTTCTCCATGGCTGTTTTTCTTTGGAGTTCGTTTTGTAATTATTGTTTGGGAAATTATTATGGTCAATTACGTTTATAACATCGGCAGATCGCTTTCAGCGAGGTGTGAAAGATTCGCAGGGGAAAAGCCAAGCACATGGTTCATAAATTACTATATTTTGTAACTTATGAATGAATATAAATTGGGTTTTATAACGAATATCATACATAAATTGTAAAGAGAAAGGGAAAAGATGTTTTTGTATTGTAATTTCTTATATATTTTGTTAGATTTTGTACATTTGGCATTACAACGAAAATCATTTATAAATAAATTAAAGAGATAGAAAAAACAGATTTCTGATAATAATTTTTAGTTAATTCCTTATATTTAAATACAAATTCCAAATGCCTGCCCTAAAAATCTTCTAATTCAATTAAAATACTACAATTTGAATAGAAATAAATACGGTTTTATAAAGATAATATTTATTAATAGATATTTCTTTATATTTAAGGACAATTTCAAGTATACAATTCTATTAAATTACTATATATTATAACTTATGAATTGAAATAAATGAGCTCTTATAAAGAAATTTCAAAGAAAAAGAACTGAGATCTTTAAAAACCATTCATACATTTATTGATGGAAATATTCCTTTATATTTCCTTATACTCGAGGACTATTTCACGTTTCTGTCCCAAAACTCCTCCCAATTCAATTAGAATCAGTTGAAACTTTTATGCTATTTCAGCAATAAACATTTCCTGGACGCATAGTAATACAAGAAAAGTGTCTCCGTCTGACATTTCGAATATTTGTCAAGTGAAAATCACAGGCAATGATAATATTTTCAGCTATTTTTGGCGATTGGGCACGTACGCGCGACAGACTTTGATGACCCAATAAGGGGAGCGGGGGCTATAACAATTGTGGGTGGAGAGGAGGGAGGTGGTGTCTGGGCATAAACTCATATGTGACACACACACAGCACCACCTATACACAATGAATGGAGAATTAAGGACGCCATTCTGTTATATAATTGCGTTTGAAGGAAATTTTAAATTGAATTCAATGAAAATGCGAAGCTCGGCTGCGCTCTGGTTGCGTCCCGTCCCCATCTCTGGCAGATTGGTTTAAAAGCGACAGAGATGACAGCGACAAGAGAATTCAATCAACCTTGTGCTCCCCTGGGGCGGCCCAAGGGTCACAAGGACAAGAGGGACCACCATAAAATGGGGCTGCTGGGGCATATAATTTAATTACACATTGAGGTGGACATGGCACCGTTCCAACGCTCGGTGAATGTGAGAAATATGGCATATTATATTCCCCTTTTTAACGATGCAACTTCTCCTTCTTTTTTTTACAGATCAAGTTCTTGAAGACCAAAGAGGGCACCGCCATGGTGCAAATGGGCGATTCCGTGGCCGTTGAACGCTGCGTACAGCACTTGAACAACATTCCCGTGGGCACTGGCGGCAAAATACAGATCGCATTCTCCAAGCAGAATTTCCTATCCGAGGTGATCAATCCGTTCTTGCTGCCCGATCACACACCCAGCTTCAAGGAGTACACTGGCTCCAAGAACAATCGTTTCCTATCGCCGGCCCAGGCCAGCAAGAATCGCATTCAACCACCGAGCAAGGTGAGTTTTTGAGAACCTGCAAAGCCAATGGATAATAGTTAATAATTCAATATTTTCCTTATAGATTTTGCACTTCTTCAACACGCCACCCGGCCTGACCGAGGACCAGTTAATTGGGATCTTCAATATCAAGGATGTGCCCGCCACATCGGTGCGCCTGTTCCCCTTGAAGACCGAACGCTCGTCGTCCGGCCTGATCGAATTCCCAAACATCTCGCTGGCGGTGCTGGCCATCATGAAGTGCAACCATCTGCCTATTGAGGGTAAAGGTGAGATAGTGTTGTGTTTAAGTGTTATTCAAAAGAAAAAAAAGAAAAGAATGTCAAATTTCTATGTGGCCGCCACCGAAAACCAACCAACCAACCAAACCTTTCCCTAAAACCAAACCAAACACAAAATTCATCCAACACGCCCCAATAAGTAGGCAACATAAATTTCTCCCCCAAACTTCAAGCAGCCAAAAGTTTGGCAGCTTATTTTCCCTGGCCTTTTGACTTTCGCTGTTGTGCAGCAGCAGCAACAGCAGCAGCAGCCGCAGCAGCCGTGGCCCATCAAATTCACACCCCAGAAAAGAAACCCCACCAACAGCACCCACACCACTTGTGTCCTTGCCCCCGCTCGCAGTGCAAACTTCAACCCTTTCATGTTTCTTTGCCTGTTCTTTTTTTTTTGGCCAAAAAGAACTTTTTGGCTGCGTTGAAAATTTTAATTTGGTAATTAAGATAAACAATTTCAGTTTGCAGTTATTCATAAATGGGTCGCACTCGTTCCGGCTCCTTCTGGCCTGCAGCGTTTCGCTAACAATTAGTCCCAGGACTCGCGGCGTCTCCGTTACAAATGGGTTGACGACCGATATAAACTTTTCGCATAAATATTTCAGCAGCAGGAGCAGCCGCCCCAAGCGAATTACAATTCCGCAAATTCCTAGGTTTTATGAGCTTGTTTACATGGGCCATAGCCATTTGACATTCAGGGGAAATGTATAAGCGCGCTGGGGCGTCCGTCCCCCTTGTTGACATTGGCACACCTCAAAAACCGCTTATCGATTGGGGCAAGAAAAGTGGCAGTGGAAAAGAGGGTTCAATGCTCAGGAGGCATAAATTGTCGATATCCTCGATTTGTTGCAGGGATGCTCGCCGCCGAGTGCATGGTAAATAGTAATTAAAAGTGTAAAGAAGGCAAACACTTGCACGAATGCAAATGGGAATGCAAATGCGAGTGCATGTCAATAGCCAGCCAGCACACACACACAGTGTGTGGCATTGGAATTATGCTGCAAGCAAATATATTGCTCTTTCCCAACAAAAACCCCACCAAAGGCACAAGTCCGTCCTTGCAACTGAGTAAACCATAAAGTCCAGGTCCTAATTGCATTGCCAACTCATTTGAAACCCCATATATATATACATATATACCAATCCCACCCGCCCAGATCCTTGCAAATCCCCACAATCGAAGACGACTCCTCCTGCCGAATCAATAAAACGAAATTCAAGAATATACAACACTTATACACTATACTACACTATATAACTTAACTATATATATATTACACCTTTTGTTTTTTAATTTTTGTAAAGGAACCACTTGGTTTTATATATGTTTTTTACGCCCTGCTCTCTCTCCCCTTTCTCCTTGACCAGGCACCAAGTTCCCCTTCATCATGAAGCTCTGCTTCTCGTCGTCGAAGAGCATGAACGGCGCCTGGAACAATGCGACCAGCGAGGGCATGATCGAGAAGGAGAACGAGGTGGATGCCAAGGTCGACATCTACAATTGAGATTTGATAACGATTGTTTAAAGCAAGCAAACGACAACCGGCTTAAAAAAACAAACAAAGAAATAAACAAAAACTATCACACAACAAATACGGAGAAGACGACCATATAAACCTAGGGAGGGCAGAGAAGAACAACCATCAAGAAACAACTGAAACACACTGCAAGAAACCAGCAAGAAATAGACAAAAAGACAACATTCAACAACCGTTCGACACAAGAATCATCATTATTCACAGGAAGGGAAGCGCTGCTGCAGTATATGAATTGCAAATTAATTCAGACAGGCAGATCAATGAGAAATTACCAACAATTATTACTTTGCATGACTGCATCGCAAACGCATGTAACTTTTCTACGAGCCATTTTTGCATAGACTTACTAAAAGACAATTCAGCTAATTAGTATGACAAGGCAGCCTATGTAGGATATGGACTCGTTCAAAAGCCACAGGATACCCCATAATACACAGGATATTTGAACACACTTGATATATACACACACTCTTACACACTACATTAAATTACATGCGTTTGTGTGGCAACAGCAACAAAACAAAAATGATACAAAACCAATTGTTATAATTGTTACAAAACAAAACCGTAAAGACGGCAAAAGAAGCATTAGGTCTTTTCTCTAACAAATTGTAAACTATGTAATGCTTAATTGAAATACAAAAACCACTGAAAAAAAGCAAATAAAAATTATGATTGTAATTGATAACAAAACGAAATGTTAGAGTAACTAACTAAAGAAATTCCCTGCCCTCCGCTCTGATCTGCACCGCTCCCAACTCCCACCTCCCACCTCCCACAATTCCTAGCTACCCCCTCCCCCTTCCCCCCCAGCAGACTTCTGTATAGTTATATAATGTAATATGATTTGGATTCGGATACGAGTATATTTATGCAACAAAAAGAAACATTTCTTTGGACAATATTTCGACAAGTATTCGGGGCGTGAGAAAAAGTCTTAACAAAAAAATATTTATTGCAAGGATATAATATTTGTGTAAATTAAAACCAAAAATTTAGCAATTTTAAATAAAATTTATTAATTTTAGTTATGCAAAAAACAAAACAAAAACAAAGCAAAACAAAAAAAAAAAATTAACAAAACTTGCAGCGGCAGTTGATTTTAAATTTCTTACTTTAAACGAATATTTAATGAATAACGATGGATGGGATGGTAATAAAAACTTGCACAAGCCAATGTTTTTACTAATTAAAACAAAACAAACAAAAAGACAAGACGATAACATAATTTTTGTGCTTAATTTACAAAGTTGAAAAAGGCATAAATTTATATGTATGAGCTGTATTTGTATTTACATTAAAATTAATTTTAATTAACACTAAATGTAAAAAGCGAAATAACTAAAACAACCACAAAACCAACAACAGAAATAATAAGAAAAAACAAGCTAAGGCAAACAAAAGATGGAGAAAACCAACAAGAAAACATTTAGTTAAGTGCAAATTGAAGAGAGCATCTAGAGCATAGTTAAGCAGCATCGTTCAGACATACATAAAACATACAACAAAACAAAAAACAACATATTTTTGAGGCGTTTTAAAATTAGAAGACACAGACAGAGCCAAACATTTCAGAACTCCAAGTGAAGTTAGCAAAGCAAAGCTACTACTAAAGACGATGGTGAGAATAGAAGGGCGTATTGCAAATGCGTATAAAAGTAGGCGAAATTAAATGGAAAAACCAGGGGGAGAAAAATATGAGAAAAGAATTAAGATATCAGCAATAAAGCAACGGCAACAACACCATATCAAAGGCGTATGTTAGATTATCTATAATATAAACGAAATTAACACTATAACAAGAGATGCAAATAATGTAAAACGATTGAGAGATGATGGATGGTTAACCCATGAGTTCACTTGAGTTTGAGTTGTATAATTTTATGTTTATAGGCCAGGCGAACATAAACGCGGGCGCGCGGGTCTTGTTCTATATATTATTACATTTGTTTTTATTGCAAATCAACGAATAAACACACACACACACATAATGCTAGGGCCGCTAAACGAATTTTCTTCACCTTTTCCCGTAGTTCAACGCTTGACACGATCGTTAGGCATTCTTACTCCTCATAAACACACACACACTCATTTAATATGCTTACATACATACATATATGTGCAATTTGGGCTTTAAACGAATCTTCGTTTGTTCTATATTTTATTTATTGCAATTTTCTCATTTCTACAAACTAGTTCGTGTAATTATTTCAAGTGTCTCTTACAGTCTTAGTTATTATGTAAATTGTTTTTTTAATCCTTAACTGTAAAATATATACTTGCTAAAGATTAAGTATTATTGTACTTAATTTAAACGATTAACAACATGATTTTGAATGACACAAACGGGAACTAATTATACAACAAAAAGAAAAAAAAAAACAAAAACAAATGCAAACAATCTCGTTAATAATTAATTATTAAATATTAATTTGTAAGAAGATAAAGCAACAACGATCTTGAAGCTCCTAATTAGATCATAATCGGATCAATAAAACCAACTACTATAATACAATAATATATAATATAAAATAACAAAACTTGGTAGCTATTTAATTTACAAATATACATACATACAATATATACAAATTGTAATCAGAGTTTTTAATTGTTAATAGTTTTATTCGACACTTGACACACTACTCGACACAATTGATTTTGTGTTGATTTTTAATATCTTTAATTTTGTATGCGTAAAATAGAGACAAATAAATGTATTTGTATATTTTGGCTAACTTCAGCTTGAATATATAAAGACGTAAACATATATTTATGCGTGTATTTATATATGATTTGTTTTATTTAATATTTAAATTCTGTTGTTATTTTTTAAAGCGTATTATTTAAGCCCAGAGTTTGTAACATGCGCGCTCATTTTTTGATATAAATATATATATATAAATATGTAAAAGTATATCTGGCAGTCGCATTTTTATTTTGATCATCCGACACTCACTCACACACACACATCATCCTCATTATAAATCATTATAAATTCAAGTTTTTTGTACATTCGAATAGGAATTGAAGCGTGACAAATAAATTGCTTTCGAAACTACAAATAGAGAACTCGCAGAGCATTTAAGGCAATGAAGTTAAGTTGAAGACGAGCATCCTAAAAACGCACATCCGATTCATTTACTTTATGGGCATAACGAGCAGCAAACTAATATGATGAGTAAAACATAAACTAAATTATATGCCAAATAATCTATAGTGTTATCCTGAATTTTGAACATATCAAAATTATGAAGCATTCAAATGTAAGGGCCTGAGTTTTCAAATTATACAATTTAGGCATTATTAAATGGTAAACCGAGCACTTTTCAATATGCAGAAATGAAGAAAAAAAACTGCAAACAGAACATAATCCCTACAATCCTTTACGAAAACGCCAATAAGAATTGTACGTAAGCATATAGAGAAACACGAAAACCAATATAAAAAGAAAACCAAGCATAGTTCTAAGATTTAATTTATAATAAGTATAATTACGTTAAAGTATTATTTATAAAAAAAGAACACAATTTTTCAAAATGATGAAAATTCGATAACTAGGAAAATTTTTTCAGTTCTTTTGCGCCTAATTTTCTGAAATCGAAACTTAGCAAGAAAATAATCTCTAGTAGCAATTATTTAAATTTAATTTAAACGCATTCGAAATTAAATAAACGCAAAAAATTAGTCAAATTTCGTTAAAACAATTTTGTTGAATTGAAACACAAATCAATTGAAGAGAGAAATCATTTAAAGGTTGTCAACGACACAGAGACAAGATCTTGTTACGAAGACGAGTCCGCTGGCTTTTGCTAATTGCTAATTGCTAATTGCATGTCCTTTAACGTAGCAGTTCCTTTATTACGTTTGAATTACGTTTGCAATTGCCTCGTAGTTTTCAACTCCAATATAAAAATCAAATGCGCATGGGGTACAAGGTAGGTGCTGTGTTTATAACTCACAATTTTTCTTGAACTTGTCCACACCCCCGATCCAACCAACCAACCAATTGGTTCATAATTCGGAGCCCGACGCCCCCACCGCCTCTTTCCCACACATTGTCTTTATTTAAAAAAAAACGGTGGTAGAGGAGGTGAGGCCTAAGGCACAAGGTCCCATTTGGAGTGTAATTTCAACCGATATTCGTCTTAGTTCGTCTTAATGAGACACCAAAAACTACACAAATGGACCAGTTTATTCAATACTGAATTGACAACCACCAAGAATCAAAACAAAAACAAGAAACAAAAAAACAAAATGAAATTATTAAAATTTGTGAAACCGTCCAATTATGAAACAGCAACACACACACTTACACCACACCACACACACACACAAACGAGTTGAAAACTGGGTACATTAATACTTTAAAGAGAGACAGAGAGAGAGAGAAAAGGAGAACCGCCCGAGAAAGTGTGGTTCTTAAGTGTCTTTCACTGAGCTTTATACTGCGACGAGCGTCTTGGGTTCTCGCTTTTCAACACTTTTCTTTTTTTTTGGTCTCTTCCATGCTTGCCAATTTGCTAGACAAAACCCACACGATCCAGTGAGAGCTATAGCTTTTGTGTTTGCTACAATCGTTTTCTATATATACATATATATACTTTTAGTTCGAATTTAATACAACCCCGAGAGGCAAATGAGAAACACTAAACAAAACAAGAACTTTGTACACCGAAACGAATTCATAATAATCTAGAGTGCATGTGCATAACGAGAACAAAGAATAACAACAACTAAAGGATAAACAAAAACCAAACAAACAAAAAAACAAAAAAAAATACTATGAAAACGAAAAATAAATGATACGAGATGAGCAACTACAACTATATTCTTATAGGCTTATAGTTTATACTTACATACACACATACAAATACTTATATACATAAATATTTATATATAAATATATATATATATATCAGAGATCATAACATACATAGTAATACGACACCACATCCACATACATACATATATACATTCGAGTATAGTTTTTAATAAACGACGAAAGGAGGGGCAAGGAAAGTAGGAGTCGGCGCGAGTCAATTTTAAATGCAAGAAAAAAAATCTTAAAAAATACCAAAAAATACCAAGCGCAAATATTAACAAAGAGTTACTTTGACGTTATGAGTAATGCAATTACATGTATGAGAAGCGAATACTTACATAATTACACCACAAATTACACCCACTACACACCGGGCACAGACACCGACACAGACACAGACACAGACAAGCATACAGGCACTAAAACAGACACAGACACAGACAGACCAAGGACGAAGTTTTAGAGGGGAAAGGAAGGAACGGACAACTGCATAGTGTAGTCGTACGCGTAATTACTGGTGATAATTTTGAAAAAAATCTAATACAAATCAAATAATATGAGTAATTTTAAACATAAGCAAATGCTAGCACGTTTGAATTTCCAATAGATGTCTATTATGTATTTAGAAGCGTATATACATAAATATATATATATTGACGATTCCTTATATAATACACACACGTACATAACTAAATGTCTAAGTGTGCGAGGTGCAAGTGCAAGACGTAAGCCGCAACGCAACGTAAACGTAACGAAACTGCAAGAAACGAACGAAATTCGATGAGTTTCGAGAGAGACCGTAAGAGAGAGAGACAGATCATTTTCCCACGTACAAGTATTAGTGAATTAGGCCTGGTATTTAGCACACATTATTTAGAGAACTCCCCCTTCCCCAAAGGTACATGCACCATCCCCCTCCCCCAAGCAGGACCGCTCAAGAAGCCAGCAATATGTAGGAGCAGAAGAGCTCTAAATATTTTATTAGCAATTTAAAGCTCCCCATCTGCGGACAATTGCATATTTTCAGGCTTCAATTAGTATGTGCCCGCTCTCGCCTGAAGGACTACAAGAAACGCACACACACACACCCGTTAACCGTGTGCCATATAATTTCAACAACACACACCAACACTCTCCCAACTCGCCCTGAAAACCAGTAATAATAGCAATGTTAATATGCAATTTAGTTGAATTTTCGTTGATCGGTTTAGTTTAGTTTAGTTAAGTGTTTAGTTTAGTTAGTTCATACTTTAATTTAGGGTTTGCTGTGTGGCGGAAATGGGTTCGAACACCGACTCGCACCCACACTTACACTTGTTAAACTAATCCACCGAATAAATACAATCTCATTAACTAAATTTAATAACGCAATTAACACCAACAACAACAACAACTCTGCCGTTTCCGCCTCGAGAGCCGCCTTGTGTTGTTTCATTGCGTTGATTCCTTTTGGTGCGTACACGGGGGCTAGGTGTATTCATTATTTTCATTTACCTGGGACGCGACTGTGCGCTGCCAGCTGCTGCAGCATACTTGTGGGCAGGCAGAGGGGCTACAAAAAAAAAACCAAATAAAACACATGGGAAAAGTCAAAGGAATACCGAAGAAATACCGAATACCGCGAATAGAGACAAATTTAAATCGAACCTTCTAAGTGTTTAGTTGAAGAATCGTTAACGCATTCGTATATGCTAATAAGTGTAATAAGCTAGTAATGTGGAATAGCGAAGCAAAGTAATTTACACCAAAATACTCTCACAACATAACACTCTAGCGGCGATCTGGCTGGCGATTGGGGATCTCCCGAAATGATGGCCGAAAGTCTGCATATTTCCTGGTGATTTCCAGTCGCCTCAGAGCCCCGAATATCTACACACACACTCGGACAACACAAGAAACTTTTACATTATATACTAAGTACACTTATAACATAACTACATACATACATACATACATACATACATGCATACATACATACACATTCATACATAAACGCATACAGATATACTTACATATGTATAAGCCTATGGAATGCAACATAATCACAGCAAAAAAGTCCTTTTGATAGCCGATTTTTGACTACTTATGTACGAACTACTTTTTTGACAAACAATTCTGCGTCGCATTTACACACAGACATAATCAGCCGTTATATATACATATATATATGTGCATACAGACATATATATACATACATATATACGTTTATATCGATATATACACACATCAATCTTATCAGAAGAAGAAGAAAATACCAAAAATACCGATCGAAAATATCATGTACTGCACAGCAAGAAAATTTGCAAAACAAAAACAAAACAGGAAAAACAATAACACACACACACACACATACACAGTCGAAACACACACAGACATTCACAAACAAGTAATGGACACAATGAACCACAAATTATTAGCAACTATTCAAAACTACTATTTATTAAATGTTGTTAGCATCAGAAACCAAGAATAAGCAAATTATGAAATCGCTGTAGTGCAAATGCAAAACAAAAAACAAAAAAAAACCTAAGAACAAACGATAAAATTGTAAAACCATCATTGAAACTTATTTATTTTTAAGCCAAGCGTTGCAGCAAAAAAAAAAAACAACAAAAAACAAGAAAAATCTCAAAACATAAAAACAGCGCCACTTGAACAAGAATCCACGACAAAAACAAACAGTACATTAAATACAATTCTTTGATCTTAAAAACCAGAAAAACCCAAAAACGAAAAACGAAAAACAAATAAATGAAAAACTTAAACTTATACACAAAAAGAAACTCGAATGAAAACTTTGTTTTATTTAACAACAATTAGTCCCGCAGTTACAACGACAACTTTTAACAATTTCTCAACTCTCTCACCCTAATACTCACCTATACTTTTGTCATATTTGCAGTTTAGCAACAGTAACAACTACAACAACTACAACAACAACATCAACAACACTCCAACAAGTACAGCTAGTACAGTTAGTGGCAACATCAACAACAACAACAACAAATAAGCACCTCAGTCACCAAGCCCCCTAAAAATATAAAAAAAATATATATAGAAATAAAACAACAACCAATCCAATCAACAAGAACAAACAACAACAACAAGTACAGAACCTACAACCACCTTCATTACAACTACAACAATAATCAACAACAGCTACAACAATATCAATAAGTTTAGACAGCAACAATCGCAAAGCATTTGAAAACAAAAATAACAAACAAAAAAGTCCTCCATTTAAATTAATTTCATTGCGTAAACTAGTTTGCTAATTTTGTTGACATTGGAATACATATTTAGTTAGCCAATTTTCAGTTGCTTGCTGCATGTGGTAAGTAATCGTAGTAACTAACTAACTAGTTGAAACCACTAGAGCTCACACAACATAGAAGAGACATTTAAAGGGCCACAACACAGATAGCTACAGATTATGAGACATTAACTATTGATTTGTTGACTAATTTTTGGCTAAAAGTAAATAGTTTTCTAAAAGGGAATTAAGTAAGGTAAAGGGGATTTTATTGGTTGACTTATTGGCAGTTATAATTACTTTTCAATAGAAGCCAAGTACATATACATTTCCCCGATAATTTCTAATAACGACTGCACACACAATCAAATTATTATTACCCACTGAGCTGTAAAGCAGAATAATCCCAGCAATAATCTAATTAACTCTAACCCACGCGCTCTCCGCCAAATTAATTCAATGCCATGCATAAATAACATCAAAATGAAATTCCCTAAATTGGCAAACAAATTACAGATTCCGCAAAATATACAAGGCTTTATTGTGATTTACAATTGGTTGGCAAAATGGAAAATGGCTTTCACCTTAAATGCTAGACATTCTTAAACAGCTTGCTCCCCGGCCAAGAGATTTCTTGAAAACTTAGGCGGTCGCCGGTTACTTTGAAAACTGGTTAACTCGCTGCCAGGGGGGGCAGCTTTTCGAATTTTCCGACTTTTCCGCCTGACCGATTTTGTGAAATTGCATTTAACAATGTTTAATTAAAAGGACTGACCGCCGGCCCTGTCTTCCGACCTGCTTAATCTGGCCAGAAAACTTTTTTTCCACCCAAGGAGAACAATATCGAAAGGCCGTTGTTGAGGGTCAATTGTGGGGCAAAGAGATACATTTATCACAGGACTCGGACTCGGCACACATACGTGTGGCATTCCATCCGGGTGACTTCAATTCTCGACCCCCTTCAATCCTGGGCAGCAGCAGCAGCCAAATGCCTAAGCCACGTCCTGTCCGATTCCCTTTGTCTGGGGCTTGTGGCTCAATAAATTATTTACTTAAGCCGAAGTTTATGTAAAGTAGCGGATTCTCTCCATTGGTCCTCTCTAATCCTTTGTCTATTATTTCATTTCCCAGACGGGGCTAGGCGGACCCAGGAAAACCGAGCGACTTACACAAATATTCCATTTAAAATGCATTGCCTTTGCCCCGACCGATTCCTTTGGCTCGTCGTTGGCTTTAGGCTTTGGCCTAACGAGGTGGTTCACAGGTCTTGGCCCTTTTTGTCAGCCTTCCTAATGGGCACAGCGTGTATTTATCTATGCTCTATTTATTCCGTTTCAGCCGAGACCACAACACACAATGGATCGAGAGTACAAATGCAGCTCTCTGTTTCTTTATTTATCTGTCGGGATTAATATTATTTGAGTCATTTTTTTGTTGTCTTGCAGTTGGCGTTAAATTGCATGTCGCATGTCCTGTGCTGCGGCCATTGATTGATGGCCGTTGCCGGGAGCTCAGCCGTAGCTCTGACAAATGCCAAATTGTTTGTCTACCAAATAAAATGGTTGAAATAAATAAATTGCTATGGCATACAAAACATAAAATGTTCAGTTAAATCAATTTGTTTGCGGCCAGACCAGCAGCAGCATATTTTCGTTCGGTTCTCACCGGATTTTTGGCCAAAATTGAGCTTGCAGCGGCCCTATCTTCATTTAGGGTATCACACATGTACATTTCTGTAGACTAGAACCCGAAGAGCTTATTTACCACGGACACATCTCGAGGCATAACTCTCACGTTTTGAAATGAAAGAAAAAGGGACCAATCCTTAGTTGCTAACTTATGATTTCGCCAATGTCTCGCCACTGATTAGGAGTTCGGTTTGGATTACACTCGCAGCCCACGCCACATGACACCGATATACAAGATTTAACATATAGCCTTGATATCTGATATGTATATGTGCGTTCTTGCTAAGATGGATTAATAATAATAATGATAATAAAACGAATACAAAACAAACGCTCGCTTGAAATTGTAAATACCGAAGCACAAAAATTGTAAATTGAAACCGTGTTTGGCCATCGTTTGTTAACCAGAGGTTAAAGCGCATGCATTTACCATGTTCAGTGTGTAAATAAAATACACAGAAGTCATTGCTTTGTATAGTTTGTTTTGTATTTTTATAAATGCGTTGCAGCAAAGGAGGAGGAGCAGAAAGATTAGTGTGGTACACCAATTGTAAAGAAACCAAGTCTCGCCACGTGTGTATAAATATTATTAAACATTACTCATTAACGAAATTAAGCAAATGGGTCCATATGTTAGATGGAAACGGAACAAGACGTTGTCATTCTCGAATAAGTTGCTCAATTTGCTTCGCAAAGTGATTTACCAGTTCTTCACCCTCTATTTTCGTAAGCCTACCCTATGTACTCTAGATGTAAGCTAATTATAGTAATTAATAATTATGAAAGTGCAACTAAACTAGAGTTGGAAAACCTTAAAGTAAACCATAAATGTTAACGATAACAATAAATAACACCAATTAAATGATTGGACACACCACACACACTCACACACAACACACACATCGTGTTTGGAAGCTTAGTGTCAATTGTCTCTCAATTATTTTAGAAAAGTGCACAATAACTATGTAACTTGCAGAACTAGAGCTGCTTAACATATAGATAGAATTACAGGTAGAATTTAAAGCATATACAGTATGTATGTAACTGCACCACAGAAACTTTTATTTACAATTCCGGTGTAGTTTGGAACTCTGATTTACGTACTTAAGCGAAACGAAGTTCGGCGGCCCCAGTGCCCTACGAACGATGAACGATGATCCTAATGTCAATTTCAAAGTAAAACTTAACTGTAGTTGTGTAAAAAAACATGGCAATTAAGTACCAAATACTCCATATTGAATGTAATATTAGCGATTAAGGATAGGATAAAAACGCATACTTCATGTGCAAATCGAGTTACTTTAGCCCGCCAAAATGCCAAAATGCCAATTATTCGCATCAATTCGTTCGATCGCTCGACAATTTCAGCAATTATGCAGCTACACACACAACACACATATCTGAACTTGGCGAGCATTATTGTATAAAAGTTGAATGAACAAAGCAATTTGAAAAGCGTGATTTAGACCTTTTTTCCTCACAAAGAAAAAAACAAAAACAAAAGGAGATTCAAATGTGATTTTGCTATACAAGAAAACTGCGAGAGAAAACAAAAGGAAAACAATTTGAATTAAATTAAATGTACATGTTAAATTCCAAGGCTCCTGTCAATGGATTTCGTTCTTGCGTTCCTGTAGGCATCCCTCTAACCCGTTCGAGATTTTGTGTAGAGCCTGTAGGTGTAACTTCTAGCATAGCATACTTCTGTGGGCTGCCCGAGTCGACTCATGCCGCCAGAGCCTTACTCTAACTCTAAACTGTAACTCTATCTGTCTTGCTGTTTTCGCATTTTAATTGAAATGTTTGTTTACGTTTCGTTTCACTGACTAAATGTATAAATGGAGTCCAAATAAAAGCCACCGCCTCTATTTCTAAACAAACTTAGAGAGAATTGTGAACAAATTGTGTCTATATACTAGTACATATACATACCGACGACAACTACAATTATGAGGAGATGGGAAAAACAAAAACTAAAGCTATATGTATGTATGTAACGTAGGATATACAAGATACATGCTATATACATATATGAATGTATTATTCAAGATAGTTATATACAGCATATACACAGATATTATACCTTATATACCGTGCATGAATAACTATTGAACTATATACATACGTGTAGATATATACAACATACGAGATAATACCGATACGCTAATCCTTTTGGACAACTTTTTCGATGTTGCAACTACATGTGTGTGTGTAGGCACTGTGCGAAAGAACAACAAAAAAAAAAAAGAAAGAAAAACCAATTATTAGTAGGCGAATTGTAAATTGTGGTGCAACCTGGTCGAGTATAAAGCCAAATTTAAACGAATACTGAAATCCAAAGCGGACCTTAGACAGCAGCTGTTGCGAATCCATTTCCAATCGAGCCCAGTCCTGAGTTTCCTTAGCAAGCTTCCGGCACCACCATTTCCCGAGATGAATCCCCCAGAACTACCCACCAGCTGCTCTTCCAAAAGGCGCCTACTTGTAATACCATCCATATCCCCTTGCCCACCCCCAGCTGTATCCGACCGACGATGATGCCATCACTATAAGAGACGCTCTTCTAAACGCTGACTGCAGATTACCACCATGTTAAAAACAACTAAAACTATAACTAAACCGTAAACCAGAACGAGAGCCAAGTCCTAAGCTAGCACGAGCATATTTTAGAGGCAATTACTGGGCCAAAGCGAGCCATGATCTATCTCTGGGGCTAACTTTCGGCAGAGAACCGGCGCTCATCAGAACCGTACTAACAATTAGAGTGTATAGCGCATAAAGTATATTTTATTAGTAGCGAAATTTAACGATAACGATACGGATAACGATAACGATAACGATAACGATAAAGGTAAACGTAACAGAAAGAGAAAACAGTAAGAGAAACAGCAAGGATGCGGAGTAAATGTTAAATAATTAAATGAATTAATAATAAATATTATACTTAGCCTGTAAGTGTCTATTGAAGATCATTGCAACCTAACACAAGAAATGGCAATTAAACCAACAAAATGTTGTTAAGTTTTCCGCTTTATGTGTCAAATTAGCTAAAGATTGTAATTAACATAAAAATGCTTAACGAATAATACGATGAAAGTTACGATAACCGAACGAATATCCAATGGAAAAGGGGGCTAACTCATTTTGAACTGTTGGCGCATGATTTTAATTGTAAAGAAATTATTTAGTTATACAAGATTTGCGCTTAAAAGAGAGATTTTATTTATCTTTTAATAAACTAAGCATTACGATAAAAACCGAAACCCAATCCGTAAACCAAAGAGAGAACTTTAAACGAAACCAAAGCCCCCAAAAAGGGCCATCTAACACAGCAATTTCTAAACGTAATTCCCCCCATCCAGATGCTAAGTGCGGGGACTTGCCGAATCTGATCAAGGTACTTCCGGTGCCCAGAAACAAAACAACAATAATAACTAACAGAGAATATTATGAAAAACTCTATGCAGACAAAAATATTGTAACAGCAACCGAAAAACCAATTTCAAGCGCGACAAAAGTAAATAAAAATAAATATTAAATTAAAACCGAGAACTTTCATTTCACGTTGACTGGGAGCCTGGCTTGGATCCCCCATTTCGTTAATTCATTTCGCAAATACCTCCCGCTGACTGCTGTCCCAGAAGGAGGAGAAGGTGGATG
Source organism: Drosophila kanapiae (assembly GCA_008042475.1). Classification (NCBI taxonomy): domain Eukaryota; kingdom Metazoa; phylum Arthropoda; class Insecta; order Diptera; family Drosophilidae; genus Drosophila; species Drosophila kanapiae. The sequence goes on along the minus strand of VNJM01002802.1, from coordinate 123,950 downwards.
TGGAACTCCAACCCCCGTTGGCTTATCTGAAGTTCAAAATCCGCGTGATTGCAAACTGCAGCGCGTGGGGCTGAAACTTTTGCGCTTCAACTGCTGTTCCATCCTGGGCATCCGCAAAGCGGGGTTTTTGCTGGTGACATCCTTGTGGCACTGGAGGTCGGTTTCATTTCCCTCCCCACTTCAAACTGTACTGTTATGGCAGCGGTTTCCAAAAGCACAGATATGTTACGCGTTCAAGCGTGGAGGAGGAGGGTAGCATAACCTTTTCAGTGGGAGATGGAGCTGCAAATATTTGTACTTGCGAAAACTACACAGAGAGAATGAATAGAAATTTTGTGTAAGTCGGTTAAAATTACAAAATAGTTCTTTCAGGTTCTTCAGGCTATGGAAGATGGAAGAAAGCTACCAATTATGACAAGATTTTATTTTCTTATTTGTTCTTCTGTACGTAAAATTTTTTCAGTCTTAAAAACCCAAAGGCAGTTTTTTTTTTTTTTTTTAAATATATTTTATTTATTTGATTAGCGCTCTGCTACCCAAGTGGCAGCTTAATCTAATACATTTACAATTTATACACAACATTGGGTCATAAGGCTTCCTTTGACAAACAATTTAAGGTAAAGTTCCAGTTTAGGAGAAAATATTAACACAGATTTTATTTAGGTCAAAACCCGGTCCGGGAGGTCTTGAGGGTGGTGACGTTTGAGTCTTCTTCTGACTCTGGTGCGATGATCAGTATTATTGCCAGCAGCAGAACCGAGCTAGGCTGTTAGGATGCGCATTAAGCCTTTCCATGTATTTGATACAGATGTCCTGCAGCTTGTCTCCTAGCTTGGGCACCAAAGGCAGCTTAAAACAATTATTAAACAAAGCCCTTAATATAACAACAAACTACATAAAGTATATTCTTTTAAAAAGAAATATGCAACAATGTTGAGAGCTTGAGAATCTTAAAATTAAGCAAGTGCGTGTGTGTGCGTACTGATCTAGAATGCTTGCAAGGAGCGGGTGGGTCTAGGGTGCTCTCCCTCTAGTTTTTGATCAAAACTTCAAGAGAGATTGGAGCCAGCTCGAGAGCCAGTACGAAAAATTCGCGTACAGAAATATCTTATGCCGTTTGCTATCTTTTCATTATAAGGTCTTTGGCTAAATCGTATCTGCTGCTGAGGCTGTTGATTATCTGTTTATTATGGCTTGATAACTCTTTCTTATCACATTTATACCCAATTTTCTTTGAACTTCAATTTGTGTTAACAGATTAGTTCTTAATAGATCCTTACATTCCTTAAAAAATCAAACAGGTAAAGAAGTCGTAACATGCTCTCCCAATTTATACCACTGATAGCATAATTATCCTCATCTGAAGGTTTGAACACTATTAAGGTAACATTAAGATGGTATTAATTTAAGGTAACAAACCCCTTATTATTTCCCCAATATTTCTCTGCGTGTAAAGATTTTCATGCAAATAAAAACTATTGAGCAACACACACCACAATCTGCTGGCAATTTTGATATTTTTCAGAAAGCAATGTTTCACTATCTCAACTGTCATGTACTGGGACAGGCATAATAAAAAGCAGACAATTAATATTGTTCACTGTCAAAGCATGGCACTTAACATGGCGCAGATTGCATCTGGATGCCAGTTGCGTGGTCAATATGCGAGCACTCGATGGCGGCTTGCCTTGGCCTTCTCTTCGGGCTGCCGAGCAACTTCTAATTGACTTGCCTGGTACTATTGCGGAAGCAAATGTCTTCATTAGTTTAATTGCAAACATTATTATTGCTCGCCAGAAGTTGCACTCGAATGCGCGCGCGGCCCGGTTGGAAAGGAAAGTTCATTCGGCGCGAACTAACAGCTCTTGGCCGAAAGAGAGAGATAATGAGGCAAAAGGCCAAAAGAGCTAAGGAAAACGGCATGAAAACAAAGCGCATTTCCCTTGATTTTTTTCCCACGTTTCGGAAATTTTTCCTCCTCTTGTTGGTCGCTGCATAAAATAGCTAAATTATACGGATTGAAGGAAATCTCTGGCAGCTGCCAAAATGCCAAGCAGCTGGCTAAGTGGATAAACTTTCGCCGGAATGCAGCAATTCTTTAATCATTCTTTCTCTTAATTCTCTTAATAGACCTGTTCCATCTTAATTAAGACAGTGACTGGGAGGAGTATGGAGTTGAGGGTCGATTTTAGTTGGTTAACTGACATGATGAAGGAAAGTAGCTGGCAACACTTTCCCACAAAGATATTTCTGCTTAGGAACAATATAGATAAGGTAAGCATTAAACTACTGTAATATTTATTAGAATAAAATGCATTTTCCCCTTAAGTTGAATTTAATTAAATCTAAATTTAAACTTAGATTATTTGCTTATAAAAGTTCATGATCTCTTGCGTAATTGAGTTAAGAAACTTTGTGGCCAACTCCGCTTTTCAAATGCTCCTTGGCTCGCAAATTTTAACAATGTCCACAAATCAGCTTTACTGATATTTCTCCCTTTTTCACCCTTTTTTCTTTTGCCATGCTCGGAAGATGGCGGAAATTGCCTTTTTTTCGAAGCTTTTAACCTCAGCAACGTCAAGTTGAGTAAGTAATATTAAAATTTTGCCAAGGATACGATATTAATGTGCAAAGGACACACTCGACACGGGCTGTCCGTGCCAACAGGCAAGCAGCTTAAAGCCGTTTCTTCACCCTGGACTTTTCGGGGCTGTAAAATAATTAGTTTTCATTAACATTGTCGGGGCCAGTTTGAGAGACTCATTCCTCGCACCTGCTCGTCCTCAGCCGAAAACTGACAAAGCCAAATAAACTTGACCGAGCGGCAGAAGGACGCACATTGGCAACATGGCAAGCGGGGGGCAAAATTAGAAAATACATTTTTCAGCATTAAAAAGTGTTCGACGTGCGGAGATTGCGGTAATTTCGCTTTACAGTTGGCTGCTGGCACAACCTACACATGCTGTGGTGCCAGTCAAATGCACCTGCTGGCCAGGGGTTAAGGGGCAGCAGTGGCACGGCCTGCACGGGGTTAAGGGTGGCAGGTGGCAGGTGGACGCTGTACGCTGTACGCTGGACCCTCGGGAGGTAACCAACCATGTGGGCGGCGCTAAATGTCGAAAGTGCAGCCGCCCAACTGTCGGCGGATTGGAGGATTGCGGCAACTTGGGAATCGGGATGGAGTTCGGGGGGCAGGACATGGCAGCAGCTGGCACTTGACATGAGCAACGGCAACGAAACAACTCGAGGGCTTTCAACTACTCTCGCACATTTCGCTTCCGCTTAGAAATGGCAAAAACACGTCCCCACATCCAGACTTCCTTCCAACCGCACACAGCACACACACACAACCACTGTTTGAAAAATAAAGTGTAACTAAAAAAGGCGAAATGAGATACAGGCAAACAAAAAATAAGACTGAGGCCAGAGGGCAACGTTGGCTGGCAAATTTATAACTTAATATCAGATTGTGTCGAGTTGCCTGGCATTTGCAATGCAGCTGACACTGGTAAGTGCGACTTGCCTAACAAATACACTCCTGTATCTCATTTGATAATGGCCATTTTGCTCAGTTAAGGGTTTAAGACATGGTGGGGCACCTAATTTTAGCTTGGGAGCTAAGAAAACAGTAATGACAGTTGTAGTTTTTGGTCTGAAAATGATTTGTGCGTGTTTTCTTGTAGAAAAGTTTCCATATATTTTATTAGTTTCGTTAAATTTAAATATATTTAAACAATGGAATGATCCTATAAACCTTAGAAAGCTTAGTTTTAATTAATAATTCTATGGTGATCTATAAATCCCTAGAGTCTTTAAAAACCTCTTTAGATGGATGTCTATAAGTATGCAATTTATTTTTTGAGGTACCAAATTCCGTGTAATTGTTATATTTTTTACTATGTAAAATGTTTTAGCATAAGTGTAGACACTTTCTTAATGGTTTGTGGTATTTTGTAGCAGCTCCGAATATCTGAAGCTCTATTTTGAGAATATGTAAGAAGTATGTGGTTTTTTCAATACCTAAACATTTTTACTGGTTCTGTAACAAGGAGGAAAATTTAACGTTACTAAAATAATCAAATTCATTACAAAATAAATCATTTAAAAAATGGAAATCACCCTCCTTTTGATCCCAACAAATCCCCAAAGAAGAAAACCTGTTCCCTTGTGGTTTAGAGAATATAAGGCAGTAAGCCCAACAATATGGCTTAATGTGTTTTAGCGCTTTCGGCATCAACATTAAAAGCGGAAAAACTGCGCCGAAAAAAAGCAACCAAGATGGGAAAACACAATGCGGCTTTTGGCCGGAACTTCAAAAGCGTCACCGAGGCACTGCACTCAGCGCCAGCATTTCCGAGGAAAGTATAGCTCCAGGTGTCGGACAACTGGCTGGGTTCCCACGAACTGAGAAGGAGACAGTGCCAAGTTAGGAGAGCGTTAAATTACAGCATTTTGACAAATCATCGGGCAAACAAAGCAACACAAGCCGCGCTGTCAATGGGACATTAGAGCCGGCTAAGAGGAAAAAGCATCGGCTGCATCAATCATAAATATTCTAAGCCGCAAACACTGAGGATGGCTTTGAGCCTTTGTCAGCGAGTTGGCCCACATGTGTGCTAGCATGTGTGCGAGTGTGGGTGTTCGTGGCTAATTGCATTAGCAGGCAGCTATGTGGCCTCAAATGCCAAGACACGGCCTGATAAGCCTGCGTGGCTGCACCCCGGCGCTCATGGCATTTGCGTCAATTATGGACTTTTGTAGCAATTAAATTTTAATGAGCACGGCAACAAGCCGACGCTTCGACATCGTTTTACAGCTGGTCAAGCGAAAAGGCCATGGCTAACAGGATGCATCGGTTAGAAGCAGCTTAACCGAGACTCAGAAGCTCTGGCTTTGGAATTACCATGGCAAATAATTTGTTTTATCATGTTTGTGGATTAATTTGCACTTTGCCTTTTATATTAATGAAATCCTCAATTATAATTATGAACAGCAGCGAGTTCGTCACATTTTCCTGGTACGTTTTGTGGTTGAAATACGGAATTCTACAGATTTACCACGCAAATATTTTGTGTTATACACAGAACACTATATTTATTAGCTTTTTGGCAGAGGATGCCTTCTTGAAGGCCTTCTTTTAAGGACTTTTTTAGATTGGAAACGGAAACTGCAAGGGTACACATACTTTTGCCTTCCCAAAGCTAGCTTTCTCGATTGAAGTGCATTTAATAGTAGATTTCCACTGCTGAATGCCATTTAAAATTCATTGATCCAATTAAGGCCTACGATGGCCCATTTCCCACCTTGTCGAACCCAATTTAGGTGCTCTACGCTCCAAATTGCATGCATTTGGCTAAAACAAAGCGATGGCCCGCCACCGCAGGTTTCCACCATCGCATGACCCGTACCTATTTGTCCAATTATATGGCTCTTGTCGCTTAAACCGCGAAAAGTTAAATACATACGATTTGCACTTAAGATAAAATTGCAATAGGGCCTTATGAGTTAATAAACGTGTCCAACAAGCAGGGCTGATTTGGGACCAGGAGCGCTGCTAGTTTTCGGGATCTAAATAAAGATATTTTATGGTAAATAGAAAACTTTCTGAATATTTAACGATTAAATTTGCTTATTAAATATTATTAGAAAAATACTAGAGATTAGATTTAAAATCCTTTAAGATAATAAAGCCGCTCCTGTGTAGTTAACATTGTCATTACTGCCGTTGACTTTGACCTGGCAGGAACCATAACCATAACCTGGTAAATGCTGGGCATGCTCCACCCTCTACTGTGTCCACATGCAAAGGCCGAGGCGTCCTTCAACTTGACAGTAACTCGCAGGCATTCGGCCAGCCAATATGGAAACTCCGGGCGCAGAGCTTATTCTTCAAGAGCGGGATATTTTCCCACGTAATCTTTCGCTTATAAATGGAAGAGAGGCTCCTGCAAATATCCAGTTGCTGGACAACTCGTTCGTCCTGGACATGCTCTTCAGTATCACGCAGCTGTATCATTTCAAGAACTTTATTTTCTACATTTCGGAGAGGCTGGATCTGCAGAACAAGGAATCGCAGGAGTTCTTCCACGACTTCTGGACATACTTTCCGCTGGCTCCAAACTTGATAATAACCCGACAGCACTATGCGCCGATTCCGATGATGCAGTTCATCAGTACGCCCTCGCTGGTGATGGTCTACACCACGGACCGCGATGATCCCATTATGGAGCTGGCCGCCCAGAGTTTGCGGGGAATTCGCTGGCTCAAGACGATCTTTATTTTCTATCCCAGCCTCAAGAGCCGCGACTTTGAAACGAGTTCGGAGGCGTCTGCAGAGTTTACGACTGAGATAGCGAACATCTACGACTGGGCCTGGAAGCGGCAGTTCATCAACACGGTCCTGGTCACCATCAAGGACAATGTGTTCCTGCTGGAGCCCTACCCCACGCCCTCGGTGATCAACAAGACGGGAACGTGGAGGCCAGAGGAGTTCTTTCAGAAGTACTTCAAGGATATGAAGGGCTACGTGGTGAGGACGCCCATCCTTTACGATCTGCCTCGAGTTTTCAAGTCAGACCGCCCCACCAACACGTTTGAAAAGAACTTCGTCCATGGCACCAGCGGAAACCTGTTTCTGGGATTCCTTGAGTTTGTCAACGCCTCGCTGGTGGACACTACTGCGAACATGACTGTCGACTACCTGAACATGACGAACATGCTGGAACTGGTAGCCCAGGGGGTGTACGAGACGCTGATACACTCCTTCACCGAGATCACCACGAAGTTTGTGGTCGGCTATAGCTACCCCATCGGCATCAACGATTGCTGCATCATGGTGCCCTTTCGCAATCAGTCGCCAGCGGATCAGTACATGCGGGAGGCTCTCCAGGGCAACGTGTGGCTCCTGATCATCCTATTCACGCTCTACATAGCCCTGGCCATCTGGCTGTGCTCGCCCCTGAGGCCGCGAGACTTCAGTGCCGCCTTCCTGCAGTCCATCTGCACGTTGACCTACATGGCGCCCACATTCATTATCCGCACGCCCACGCTGCGTATGCGCTATCTGTACATTCTGCTGGCCATCATGGGCATCGTGACATCGAACATGTACATCTCGCGGATGACCAGCTACTTCACCACGGCTCCGCCTCCGCGACAGGTGAACACGGTGCAGGATGTGGTGGAGGCCAATCTGAGGATCCTGATGCTGGCCGTCGAGCACGAGAGGATGGCCAAGTCGCCGCTTCAGTATCCGCCCAGCTACATGCGTCAGCTGGACATTGTGAATAAGCACATGCTGGACCTCCATCGGGAGCCGTTCAACACCTCCTTTGGCTACACGGTCAGCAGCGATCGCTGGCGATTCCTCGACATGCAGCAGCATCACTTGCGGAAGCCCATCTTCCGGCTGACGGATATCTGTGAGGGTCCCTTCTACCACGTCTTTCCCATGCACTTGGATTCCCACCTGCGCTCACCCATGACGGAGTACATAATGATTGCCCAGCAGGCGGGCCTCATGAACCACTGGAAACGTGAGGCCTTCTGGGAGGCCGTGCACATGCACCTCATCCAGGTGCATCTCGTCCCTGAGGAGCCAATGGCCCTTAGCCTAAGTTTCTTTTCCAGCATGCTGCGTACCTGGACCTTCGGGCTTGTAGTGTCTGGCCTGGCCTTTGCTGCGGAGATGAAGTGGCACGAGCATGTGACCCTCAGGCGCCGACCTGTTGTTAAAATAACCCGCAAGCCAAGGTCCTTTCTTAGGCGCTTTATGAGAGTGTAGAAGCTAGAAGATCGATCCTTTGTAGATCACAATATTATATTATTTTAGATATCGTTTATGAAAACACTTCTTAGGTTTCTTCTCGGATAAAGCTTTCTTTAAATGAACATTTTGATGGTACAGCTCTTTGATTTTTCTCTTCTTTACCTTGTGAATGCTATTTATTTAAGGAATAAAGTTCAACAATATATTCAATATCACCCGCCCTCATCATGCTCTCATATCTGAAAACTTTATTTAGCTAATTTTCTTGATCAGAAAGGTTCAACCGAGCTGAATCCTTTGAGCTCATTGGTACACAAACAGATTACGCGAGTTGCCCTTAGAAAGGATCTCCAAAACGAACACAATCCCGGCCAGCGCACTCATTACCAGCAGAAAAATGAAGGCAATGGCCAGGTGCTGCATTCCGGCGGATGTGTACTCCTGATTCTCCGGCAAACGCTCAACCAAACCGCCATGGAGGGCAGATCCAAAGCTGCTGCGGGCATAGAAAGTGAGCAGACCCGAGGAGTGAATGCGGAATGTGAAGTACTCTATGTCCCGCCACAAGGACGAGTCCATCTGCAAGGGAAAGGCTAGGTGGTAGGAGCCAAAGCAGATGCTGCTCAGCTTGAAGAGGCGCTGCTTCAAGTGCTGCTGCTGCTCATCGAGGAACTGCCACTGGTCCTCGGTGACGAAGTAGGCGAAGGAGCTATTAAACCCCGTTTGGTGCTTTGCAAAGATGCCCGAGTCCACGGGTAGCAGCAGCTTAAGAAACTCCTCCGGCAACTCCTTGTTTATGTTCAAAAGGAACTCCATCTCGTAGTCAATGATCATGACGGGCAGCTGGGCATTCACAATGTCGTCCATGGTGTTGATCTGGGCGTGGAAGAGGTTCACAGTCAGAATGCTGCCCAAGTTCGAGGTGTAGTAGGCCGAAAGGAAGAATCCGTGGAAGAAAACCGTGCCAAGGAGAAGAAATCGGAGCAGGCAGGGCTGCTGCAGCTGGCCCTCAGTGGGTACATTGATGATGTAGCAAATGGAGTCCAGAACAGCGCCGTGATACCCTGACCAATCTCCGCCGAACATCCTGAGCCACATCAGCTCCAGGAAAACCAAGGCGAACAAAGCTCCCAGCGCAAAGAACCACACGGTCCAGGCGAAGGGCTGCAGCGGATAGAGGTACGTGGACACACTGTTGTAGAGCGGAACCATCAGGCACCACTGCACCACCAGCAGCGGGTAGGTCTTCTCCAGCTCCTCGTCGGGCATGAACAGGGCGTAGGCGTGGGCGCAGAACTCCATCTTACGCTCGCGGACCAACTGCAGGGTCTGCTTCATATTGATCACTTTGCCGCCAAGGGCATCGGGCGGCATGGGGAGCTCCGCGAAGGTGCCATTAACAAACTCGACGAAGGTCTCTATGATCCGATAGGTACTCCCATCGTTGCGACCTCGAGACTGGAAGAGATGCGGCAGGTCCTGGCGCAAGGGTGTGGTAAACCCGAAACCCTCCACATCGGAGCGGGCATTCAAGATCTTCTTGTACATTTTCTTCATGTACGTGGTAAAATCAGTGCGATTCTCGTACACCATGGCAGGAAACTTGGTCACGCCGAAGATCTGATTGATGCCCTCCTCCGACTCAAAGTACACCATCGAATTGATGAACTGCTCGTTGTAGGCGAAGAGCAGTATATCCTCGATGGGCTGCATGTCGCCCACTTTGTCCACGTACATCATCAACGAGAAGTAGAAGTGCCGCCCGAGCAGCACCTTGCTGAACACCTTCATGATGGGATCATCTGCCCCTGTGGTGAACACAAAGCTCATGTGGTTCCTTCGGGCCGACGAGTGAATCATTCGCATTTCCGTGTTGTTATTCACCACCGTCTGGGTGGCTGACTTCCCAAAGGCTTCGGCGATTCGCATTATGAACTCGTCGGCCTGCTCCAAACGCCGGTGCGGACTAACAAACCACACGATTTCCTGGAACACGTTCTGCTGGGAAAACGGAGTAATCAGGTTGAGGATGTACCGCATATTCCATCCTTGGTTCGGATGGCATGTCACCAGTAGCACAAAGCCAATCATTGCCGAAGACCGCATGACTAAGCCCAAGAAGTTCCACGAATTAATTGAGCATTTCCACGGCAGGTTAAGCAGTTTAAGTTATTTGCCCCGATAGGAAACTCTTTTCCTGGGCCTGGTTAATGGGTCCTGTGGGAAAGCTTGAACCTTGTTGCCTCCCAGAGCTCCAATTAAACATGCTTTTAGGAATGTTATGCATCGAATTAAACTAACGTCGTTTTATTTTGACTGTGTTGAGCCCTGCATACTGAAATATAAACATCCCTTTGAAGCTTTTTGTTTATAATATCCCCTGATAATTAATCAGTGTCTCATGTTAGTTAATAAGCCGTGAAGTGTGGTATTTATTTCCCCCCCAAAGTTTTATATAAGCAGCTGCACTTGTAAAGACGTAAATAATTGTACAAAAAACAATATTAATCACTTAAAGCATTTCAAGATAATTTATTAAATTATTTTACAGATTTCGACTCCCAAAATCATCCATCATAGCACTCAAAACGGTCATATTGTAGGCGTCTTTGCCTTCGACGATGAATATACAACTCCAGTCCATAGACCACCGAGCTGAGGTTTATACCCAAAACTAAAACTATCCAGGCCGTTTTAAAAAACTCCAGGTTCAGCGGCTCTACGGGATACGTGTCCAGGAACACCTTGGCGTAGCCAGCTCGCTTGGCATAGCGAAAGGCCACCTCCTCCCAATAGTTCCACAGTCCCGCCTGCCATACATTTAGGATGAAGTGGTCCAGGGACCCTGCAAAGCTGGCATTGATGCTCATCGGCAGGGCGTTAAACAGTCCGCCGAAGCACACCTTGGACATGTGGAAATACGGCTGGATGAGCACTCGCTGCTGCCGGTTAAAGAATAGCCAGGCGTCCTGGGTGACGACATACGCGTAGGAGCGCGAAGGACTCGCCAGCAGGGCCTGGTAGTCCTGTCAGCTGCGCGCGTCAAACTGCGGATCCAGCGGGGTGGTGTCCACCACCGGCAGCCAGCGCAGCTCCTCCAGCAACGTCTCCTGGATGACGATGCGCAGCTTCGAGCGGATAAGATCTGCCCAAGTATCGATGGGCCGGAGGAAAACCGGTTTCATGTCGAAGGCCGTCAAGTGGCTGCTGTGGTAGTTGGTCAGGATAAAGCCCATGATAAAGAGCAGCATGTAGAAGACGATCACACGCAGCGTGGCATGCTTCAGCTTGCCTGTCATGTTCATATTGGGGCTGAACATCAGAAGGGCCATGGCTTGAAGCACGTTCCGCGAGAATGACTGAGTCGCATTTCCCGGCTCCCGCCAGTGCACGTAGCGCAGCAGGAAGGCCACGTAGAAGGTGCCCAGGACGAGGGAAGTCCAGATGTATTTGCCCAGCGGCCACACCATGTACATCCACTTGGGCAGCTCGGGGGCCAGTGGCACCATCACGCAGTTCATCATCAGCTCCAGCGGATAGCTGTGCTGCGTCATAGCTGTGGAGAACTCGCCGATCTTATCCGGACGTATAGTCACTCCATGCAGGGAAAGGTTATAGATGCCGGCGGCAATATCCTCCTCCACCACCGATTTCTTGGGCAGACTCTCGACGGGATCCAGCTGCAGACGGTAGTGGTGGGCCTGGGCAAAGTGCTTCACTATCTCCAGGTAGGGACCGGCGTAGACAGCATGCGGTTGCAAGGTGTCGTTGAAGATGAAGGCGTGCGGAATGTCAAAACTGTATGGCGAATGGATTATTCCATTCGCCAGCTCTGTGTCGACCAGCATTTTGTGACCGACTATTGAAACTGGCGTGCTCCTGGCCACCTTTATAATGGCTGACACTCCATCGATACGGCACGCAAAAAAACTGACCCTGAAACTGGCAGACTGGCTGGCGACAATGGCGGTACATAGTATAGGAAATCCGGTTTGTATTTTAATGCAAAAGTTCAAAGATCTGCCCCGTTTAATGGCACGTTTTTGTGACCTGCCCGATTATCGGAGAGATTGTCCATGGAACCCACACTTGGACATGTAAAGCTATATGCCACTTATCAAAAAAAATATTTTTGCAAATACGGAACGGACTTTGTTATGCGGTCCGATGCGCCATTTCCCCCAAAAACCTTTGCGTGGTTATTGGAGCGCGGGTACTTTCATCGCTCCTAACAAAAAAGCGTCCAGCTTTTGCCTATATTCAAAAAAACAGGCCACAAAAGTCACACAAAAAAATCCCCGCGAGGATTTCATGGCTGTTGTGGTTGGGTGTGTGCGCAGCTTTCATGTAAATACTTTTCAATTTTTTAGGGCTTCGCAGCAACAAAACGGCGACGAGGACGACGATTTCCACCCCATGTTGGCAAATGGGACACACAATAAAAACAAAAGTGCCATTTAAATAATATTGCACTTATGGGTAATTACAGAATCGTTAAACGCAAAATTAAATCAAACTGGATTGTACAAGTTACGGTTGGAGCATTTCGGTTGCCAGCAATCGAAACCTGTTCAGGACTGTTGCAGGACTAGCGAAAAGTGCACCGAATGTCGAGGATATGTGTGGGCTGGCCCCTTTATATTAATTAATTGAACCGCAGTCGAGCCAATGAAGTATTAATCCCGGGTGAATAAATATATCCATTTGGCAGAAGTTTCATGAATGGAAAACAGAAAAGGGGGCTTCAATTTTTATATATATTTCACCGAGTACTTGTAAAGTTATCATTAAATCGGAAAACTGGCAAAAAGGTAAAATCAATGACGTGTTTTATTCGCTGATTATTAAGGTATCTCTTAAAAAATATATATACCCATTAATGGAAGCCACCAATACTATAAAAAATATGTTGCAGTGATAAGAACAGAGTAACGTTATCGATTTCGAGTGTCTTGATAAGGCTTAAGGGGAACTTAAGTGTTTCGATTTATACAATGAAGGATTTATATTTGGACAAATAATGCAGCATAAATAAATATTAGTTATTGATGAAGGAACATCGTTTTTTATATATAATATTTAAATCAAACTCGCAAGTTTAGTATATTCAGTTTAGTTGCATAAACAAATCGCATTGGGATGGCTTAACTTGCTCACAAATTTGTTTATTCCCCCTGAGTACATAAATATTTTTTAAAATATGTAAAAGAAATTCAAATAAATCCATGCCTTTGGTGTCGCATCGTTCTAAATGTATTCATTGTATTATTTTTGGAACTTTTTGTTTGGCAACCACCGGACTCGGGCCCGGCCCCCCAAAATATATAGTATTTCGACCCTGAGAACAGCAAAACCGATGCTGATAGCAAAACGAATCCACGCCCCATTCCCGCCCCAGCAAACCCCACTTCTACTTCTGCTGGCTTGGCAAATTCAAATTAATTTATGAACCAAAATCTTGTTTATCGGCCGTCGGTATGGCGCTCTGTCGGTCTGTCGGACTGTCTGTGGTTTTGGTTGGTTGCTTTGAAAGCAACTCGTGTACTTTCACTGCTTTCGGCTGCTTGTTGTTGCTGCTGCGGTGATTAGAGGTAGTTGCTCTACAAAACGAGTTGTTAAAGAGCAAGAAGTGCAGGCAAATCCGACCGCTGTTGCTGCTGCTGTTGCCGACTCTTAGCTAGCTGCTTCTGTTGGCGATTCGCGGTCGCTGATTCATGTGCCTTCGTAGCCGTGATCGTCTAGTGGTTAGGACCCCACGTTGTGGCCGTGGTAACCCAGGTTCGAATCCTGGTCACGGCAATGTTGAAACAAACATTGTCACGGAGAAGGATCTATTTATTTTTTTTTAAATATTTTATTTTGTATACCGTTGTATTTTTTTCCCAGGACTGTTACTACGCGAACTAGTCTGCCAGTTGTTCAGAAGTTTTAGTATATCTGCATGAAACTTTGCAGACAGTCTTCTTTCTAAGTTCCATTAGTTAGTATATACATAAGTCGGAAATGGCCATATACCTGTCTTAGGACATATCGGAAAAGTTAAAAAAAAATATATATATGTATTAAACTTTGCTCTTTTTCATACTCTGCAGAGGGTACACAAATTTGTATCCAAAATATTTGCAACGCAATCAAGGAGGCATCTCCGATGCCACAAAATATATACGTATATATGCCGAGTCGATCTAGCCATGTCCGTCTGTCCGTCAGTCTGTCCGTCAACCCGTTTTCTGTCCGTCTGCCCCTCTGTCCGCCTGTCTGTCGGCTTCTACGCAAACTAGGCTCTTCGTTTTGAATAATTTAATAATTTCCAGATAACCTTATTTCAATTCCTTTTAGTATATAAGTCGAAAGGGGCCAGATCGGACGACTATATTATATAGATACCATAAGAAAGATCCTTGAAATTATAAGAAATAAATATATAGCTTTGTCGTTTTTGCACATATTTTCATAGCCTTGGAGATATAATCATTTTTTTTTAATTTTGATTAGTGATCTTCTTTAAAATGGAAACAATCCCCTATTTAATGATTTTAAATCTTTAAAGATTAAGCATAGAAGGAAGATTAAACCTTCAGGATACAAAGCTTAGGAAGTAACACTGGTAAATGTTATTAAATTACATTCTTTAGGCTAATCTTATATGAAATTGATTTCTTTTATCGATTTGTGATATACCGCACGTTAAATAATAAAGGAGAACACCTGTGTGCCTACCTGCCTTCAATTGTCCTGCCTTGCGGCTTCGCTTTGCGAATTCAACGGCAACTGGCATTGACTTGAATTTTAATTTAATTGTGAGCAATTGACAGAAATACAGAGGAAAACCCACTCCAGGCCCAGGCAGCTCGACCGAACGATATTAAGATGCTGCCAGCTGGTGTTGACATAAAAACGCAATAAAAAATACGGGCACCCAAAGCCAAGTGCCAGGCGTAACATTAAACATCAATAGATCTCGGGACTTTGACTACCCTGGGTTCCGAATAAATAGAATAAAATAGAAAACATGTATTTATTTAAGGGAATTAAGGAAACTAACATGAAAGTCCAATATATTGCAGGAAAGATCTATTAAACCTAGAGGGTGTCCTGTTCTTATAGAAATTTCTATTTCTAGTCTTTAAAGAAATAATTTAAGGGACTATATTTGTAACTGAGTCTAAGGAATTGATTTTACTTAAAAATAATTATAAGCTTTAGCTAAATTAAGGAAAATAATCCCTTTTTCCATGAGGTAAGGCAAATTCCTCATGTCTCCACCTCCATAGCTTTATGTATGAATATTGTCGAAGAAGATACACTCCTTCCTATAAGATACACTCTCCTTTTGGGCTTAACCGCCAGGGTATCGGCCAAAAAATCACTCAAAATCAATTGAATGTGGCCAGCACTGGCTTGGTGGTGGAGCAGCAGCCAGCAGCAATGAGGGAAATCAACGTGAAAATAGCGACGACAATGCGTTTTGTTGTCGCTGGGAAGGCAAGTGCTTATTGGATTTTGGCCGTGAGGAGCGGGTGACAGCGCCGGGTGGCAGAAGGAGGACCTGACGGTAAAAATGCTCCCGCTGACTGCTGTCCACGACAGCTGATACGGAGGAGCAGGCGCCTTGATTAAACGCCGGAACAGACGTTGTCTATAATTGCTCCAGTTCGTCGGGAATCTTGTCGCCCTCCTTCCCGGATGGGAATTTAACTTTTGTGCAAATAAAACGGGCAGGCTCATGTGAGACAATCGTATTATTTACCATACGCAATTCGAGCACAATACACGTACAATGCAATGGCCATTTCCATGCCGTTTCATTGAAAATAAAGTAAAAATACAAATATTAACCGCAAAAGCCTTTCGCTCCCATCTGTGGGCTGCCCGCCGCCAGTGGGGGTGGTGTGCACTCGCCTGTATTTATGCATTTATGTTCGACGGAATAGCCGTGTGTGTGTGGTGTGTGTGTGCATATTGAATGGATAAAAGGGATTTGCGTCTGGCCGGGTGAGTACGTCCTCTATACGAAGCATATCTATATATTACGGCCCCGTCTATACGGCCGCCGATGTCTGGGTTCTGGGTGCCCATTGCGGAGCGCAACACGCCGGAAACGTTATTGTTGTGCCATTTCCATTGTTATACAATTTCGCTTAACACATTCGCCGTAACGACGGCTTGGCCCCTTTTTACATTTTATATTTACATTTTATATTTCATAAACAAGCGGGGGTGCGTGGGGTTTCATGTCGCTTTATCCCAATTTAAAAAGGCAAAGGCACAGGATAGTTGGGTTTATTTAGAAAACAATTTGAATTTAACATGAGCTAGCAGGGGCCACAACCACAATTTCATAGTTTCGAACCATAGGAGAGTCGATACTTTTATGGATACACTGAACACTTGAAATATGATTTAGTATCAGACGTTTCATTTTATTACAACCTCGAAATAAGAACTAAGAACTTTATTTAGTTCTAAATAAAAATATATAATAATGTCAGTGTAATAATAAATAAATATAAATATTTGATGGGCAACAGACAGAAGAGTTTTAAATAACATAAAATACACTTATTAGTATATTAATATTCCTAATTTCTTCTCTTTTTATATTTATTAAACAACTCCACAGTGAAATATTTTGTCTTTTTTAGTGGCTTATTCTTAAGAGTTATTTCGAAGTGGGACATCCTTTACTTATAATTAATTAATAACCCGATTTCACACTAGAGTATCATTCTTTATGCCTCAAGTTGACACTTCTCCAGCCCCTCTTAAAGTCTCTCGCTCTGCTTCTTAAACAAGCAGCGGAAATGATCGTTTGAGGACAACGCTAATTGAATAACACATCAAGCACTTGGCGGGGGGTTTAATAATACAAAACTCAAGCTTCGTTAACTAAATCCACATTAGTTAAAATATATTTGGTAACCTCGTGATTAGCTACAAATTAAATATGCAAATGCAAAGCTACATAGATAATTTTCTACAATGGCAACGCGATCAGTGCACGTTGCAATTGTTTAGTGCAATTGTACGTGTCTGCGGCGATGGCAGCGACCTCGAACCGACTCAATAAGTTAAAATAAACTAAAAACTAGACAAATAACACATAGGTTAGCACGTGCTCGCAGAAATGAGATGAGGTGGCTGCTGCTGCTACTGCTGCCGCACTACTGTGCCTTCTTGGACTCCTTGGGCGGGGCGGGAAGCCGCTCCACGGCCTCCTTGTACAGCTGGTTCAGTCCGAAGGTGGCGCGCACATTGTCGCTAGAGAAGAAGAACTTCTGCAGCTTGCCCTTGTTGTCGACGCACGGCCGCCGATCCGTCTCCTTGCCCTGCTGGAACAGCACCACCGAGGGAAGCTGACTCGAGAAGCTGCTGTCCGAGATGCGGTACTTTTGCGCCACATCCGGGAAGCGTCCGATGTCGATCTTGCCAAACTTCAGGTAGTTCGTATTGTACTCTGCCGAGAGCTCGGCGAAGATGGGCGCAAAGTTGACGCAGGTGGGATTCCACACCGTGTAGAAGCAGATCAGCCAGCTGGTCCGCTTGTCGCGGCCCAGTTCCTCCTCGAAGATCTGTGAGTTCCGGAAGTAGGTGATGTGCTCCGGGCCGCTGTACGAGGGCTCGGGCAGAACCATGCCCACGAGCACGCTGACCAGCAGGAAGCCCAGGCCGTAGCGGAAGTCTGCGTAGGCCCACAAGATTGCATTGGCGACCTTTGTGTAGAGGAACGAGGACGACAGGTAGTTGATCATGGTGACAGCGCCCGCCTTGCGCGACCGTATCATCACCACGATTAGCAGGAAGAACAAGATCTCCACCTCGCGGCTGTCCAAATCGCAGACTTCGTCCTCCTCGGCCAGGTTGAAGAGGCGGGTGCAGATAAACTGTGTCTTCTTGGCCAGCAGATAGGAAACGGCCAGCAGGATGTTCACCCAGTAGTACGGCTTGGCCAGTATGGCCAACTGCTTCTTCCACGTCATATCGTCGTCCGGCTGCTGAGTGTTCCGATGTGGGTCACGCTTTTAATTAACAATTTCCCGAGTTTTTCTTTTCTTGTTTCTGACGAGCAATTGTTAATTTTAGCAACGCCGTTCGTCAAGAATGTGTGGCTTCAATACTTTGATGGGAGTTGCCACCTGGTGAGAAAGAGTGCTGTGGCAAACAGTGCTGTAAAATAAAGGAGACTGTTTGGCGCCCTTTGAAATTCAAAATGTCGGTAGCGACATTTGCCGCAAATGTGTCTGCGACTGATAAGTGAATTAATTTAATGCCTGACATTGTTACGTCAGAATTTTGCAAGAGTCATTGACGGATTGTTGAACTTTGCCGCTGAGGCCAACTGCAAAAAAAGGAAAAATCATCGAGGATCTTCATTATCTTCACACACGCCAAGGCTTTAATCGCGAAAAATGAAAAAAACCACTCGTTATACGTGATCTCAGAGTCGCTCGTGGCTCATTATCTTGCCAAATTAATTCCAGGCCTCCGTTTTGTACTTTTTGCATAGTTCCAAAATAAGAAATTGTGTGTTTGAAGCTGTGTGTGAATACTGTGAGAATATTGTACCTACATACTTCACGGAGGAGCCAGAGGGCACTATCTGCACTGCTAATGCTATCAGCGAGTGACTGGCTCCCCGGCATTGTGCAAAGATTACTTTTTTTTTGTAGTAAACACATTGCGCGTCACTGGATTAAGCGATTTATTTATAATCGTATTATTGAGAGCGTTTTACGAGGGTCAGCCCCATGATCCCCATCGGATCACCCACCTATTTACTGGTTTCACTAAGTAGTTGGCATCTCTTTGTTTTATTCCGATTATTTCTTATTGCACTATGTGAATGTACTTGTAAAGTGTTAGTTACGCTGGCAAATACAGTGACTGGCATTATTATATGTCCTTGGAATTTATTTTATTTCTTGTAATGTAGCAAAAATTTCTTTATATTATTCCGATAATTTATTAAGCTGAACTTAAGATATTATTAATTAAAACATTTGTATGCCTTAAAACCTTTTTAAAGTATTGAAATAAATTAATAAAATAAAAAATTAATGTTGTAGTATTCGTTTACATTGTTAAATTCTTTCTAATTTGTCTATTCACAAAAAGCCATAATACAAAGCATACAACAGTATGTTCTTACCGTTTTTTACTAGAATTCCCAACATGTTACAGACAGAAACAAAACGATTAAATTGGTCAGCATTGTATACTGATGAGATAAGTGGGTTCATTCTAAAACAGCTATATTTGTGAGCCTGTTTTGTTCTCTTTGACAAGATATTAAAAATCAAGAAGTGGCCTTTTTCCAAGGATTGCAGAAAATAACGATATATTGATACTTGGTATCAATATACTGATATTTGGTATACAAATCCATATTTTAACGTAGCGATAATTCGATATTCTGTTTGATATATCAAACTGAGCCAAAGAACAGCCTAATCTTAGTTAGAAAAATCACAGTTATCAAATCAAATCAAATTTAGTTTTAAAAATGCGAATAACATTTGTGGACATTTCACTAATATTATCGATTATACCGATAATATTTTTAAGTTAGAAGGCAACAGTTTTCTCAATATATCATATCGGACTTTTTCTCTCGATATACATTCTACACAAATCGTGTGTGAAGGGAAGGTTTATGGTGCTCCTCAGATTCAAAACCCTGCAAATGTGTCTTTTATTTAACAAAATGTAATACTGAGACCTTCCAAATGAGTTATCAACCTTTATAGAATCATAAATATTAAAATATAATTAAAAATAATACTAATAATGCTTTTGGTAACAACCATTATACAAATTCGTTTAGTAATATACCTTTAAATAAATATCTGGAGGCTTATCCAATCTTTTTGTTTACGAAAATGTAACTTTCAAGAAGAAACTGGAAATTCCCAATCATGACTAATCACTAAATCATTAAATCAAAGGTGCAAAAGCACCTGCACTGTCTACATCGTCTCTCTGGAGTCGAACAATTATAAACAAACATTAAATTCAAATTCAAATAAACAACATGCGCTTAGGTCAGTTTTTAATATAATCTCGAATGCTCCTTGACTATACGAGTATGCTGAAGTGTGTGGCGAGCCAGTTTCATCCGGTTTTGAATACTATAATTATAATAAATTAAGCAAGTAGCCTAGAGGAGAGATTACCAGTACTATTCGAGTACATGGTCAACTATATTGGGAATACGAACCCTTAATCGTGCTGAGCCCAGCAAAAATCGTCTACCGATCGAGGCCTACGATTGCCTCGGAAGTATGTATCACGAGCATCTGCTTCCCGGCACGTCGCTCACAGACGACACCTCTGGAAGCATCGTCCACATCTCGGAGAGCTCGGAAATAATGGGCCTCGCTGTTAACGAAAGAAAACAACGGGCAGCGCAGCTGATAAGTGGCACAAAATGGCGCTCCATTGCCGGCTCCATAATCGCGCTATCAAGGCAGCCTGATCTCCTGTCCCCCACTTATCACCCCCGATCCGAGCACGCGCTCTATAAAGTGTCAGCTCTCCCCAGCGGGAGCTCCAGTTCAGTTTCGAACCCATGTGCCGAGTGTTCCTCTCACCGAGTGCCGCAAACATATTTCGCAGATTATCGAGCCGTGCCGTCTAGAATCGAATAGGCATCAAATGCCTCCCACAGTGACCACAATCTCTCAAAATCTCTAAAAATCTCTCTCTCTACAATTGGCTTAAACCAGTTAAGAATTGACTAAAAACAAACAGCATCCTGGGACGCATTTCCATCACGAAATACTCCCACTAAACCCCTATATCCCGGACTTTGAATGCTGCTGGAGCAGAGCGTGAAAATCATCAACCTCGATCAGCATTTCGCCGAGTGCTGGACCAAGCGAAGCATTCTCAAAAACTTCAAGTTCTTCTCTTTCCTGAGTACTATCTCCACAGCCGGTGAGTATTCTCCTCCTGAGTATTCATTCTCCTTCCGGATGACTAATTGAATCCCTCTTACAGCTGCTAAGATGGCCGCCATTCCCCAAGGTGCATTCGCCGCCTGCAAGATCCGCGAGCAATTCAACGAGCGCGAGCTGATCGTCGCCCGTCTGCGGTCCGCTGCCGCCGATAAGGGTTCCCTTGACAACGGCAATACCCTAACCCGTAAGTAATCGATCCGCCGGGTCACTGCATCCCTGACTCACCACCTCCTTCGCTCCACAGAGCGCGAGTACTCACCGAACAAGTACAATGACAAGCTGATGAACTCCATCTGGGGCCTGTACAACCGCTACTCCCCACACAATGTGAAGAAGAACGAGTACGCCCCCACCAAGTGATGACCTAAAGGGCGGCACGACGGCTTCCCCCCGGTCCAGTTGTCGTGCCCCAATCTGCCAGCATCCTTGCTGGCCACATATATTATATATACTCCAAACATATATACTCCAAACACTGTGTAATCTTATAATACTCGAAGCAGAGTTGGTAACAAATATCAATTTAATGCTGTAATTCTTTTGTAAATCTCAATAAATACTTATGATGTTGTATGTAAAGGGACAAGACCACGAAGTTAAGTTAGTTAGTTAAGGTAGCAGGACTCGTAGGTCGGCACCATGTATTTGATGTTGATGAAGGCATCCTCGCCGCCATGCAGCTCCAGCACCTGCAACGTCTCATCGATCAGATCGCCCAGATTCAGGTTGTTTTTCTGCGCATAATCGATCTCATCGCCGCAGTTTACTTTTGGAATTATAATTAGTTATCTATAAGGGAGAGTTACATATGTAAAAAAAACACCTACAGTTTTTCACCTTGAAGGCATTGAACATGGGCAGCAACTGTCTGTAGAAGGGCACCAGGGCGGGACCAACCAAATCCGAGGACATAACCAGCTGTTGGATTATCTTCAATGTCGTGCACATTACCTCCAGGTTTCGTGTGCTCAATGCGTCTGAAATGGGGGCGGATTCCGGATTCATAGTTGGCTTTCGCAAGGTGCAAATTAGACCGAAAAACTTCCGAGGCATTTGCGTGCCTGGTACTCACTCTTTAGCGGCAATATTAATTGCGGTATCACCGGGTGTATCCTCTCGCCCCCGGCCAGCAGGAGGTCCGTGACTCCCTGGCGGGCGTACGTCTTATACGGGTGCTTTGTCTCCGCCAAGCCATCGAAGAACAGCGGCAAATAGAGGCTGTAGTCCAGCTTGTCAATGTCCACCTAAGGTTAGGGTGAGAAGGAGTAAATGGATAGAGTGCTCGAAGTTCGGAGTTTGGAATTGGTTCGTGTACCGGCGGTGGTGCAAGTTTGGCAAGTGTACATTTGCACGCTATGCCGGTTAGGCCCTTGCTGATTCCCATTAAGATGCTCTTTGTTTGTTTACGTTGTCAATGGAAATTTTTAGAACAAAAAGCGAAAAACGTGGAATAGGTACCTGTACCTCGCTGTCTACTATATGTACATCTAATCTATGAGTATTCTTTGTACAAATCTGGGCTATTCGGGTCGTCCTAAGGTCCGGTAGACATTTTCAACTCAGGTGATCAGCGGAAGTCACGTGGCATGGATTTACACTGGGAAATGATTCATTTCGGTGGATAGTCTCTATTTCTCAAAGCTAGAACTGGGAGCCGTCTTAGAGCTCGGAAATGTTTGACCTTTCCTACTAACAATTAAGCGTTTGGCACCCTTACAGGGCACCTTTACTTCAATAATAAAATATATAAACTATTTCAGGGAAAGCAAGAGCATTGTAAACATTATGAGTAAGATTAGAATGAGACACTTTAAAGAGGAATTGTTATAACCTATATCCTATATATAAAACTGTTTAAAGTAGTCAAAACTTTCAGTGACTTAGAATTTTAAATATATTTAAGGTAAATAAGCTATTCTTGTTGCAATAAATAAATAATTGTGACATATTCAAGGTAATTAAGTGCTTTTTTGTAGGAAACTCAACTGGCATCTCCTTCTGATACTTTCCTTGCCTGTTCTTGGAAGTAAATAGCCCAGTTTGCAACATATCCTACAAATACTAGCTTATAAATATATATAAATAAAGGATTATCTATTTTTGCGTCAAGAAACCACTGATCGACACAAGAGATGAGACTCCGGGTGGCAACATTTCAGCTTTGGTGCCATCTCTGGCATCGCTGCTGCGTTAACTCCACACACGGGGGTTCCCCGACTTCGACCTTCGACCCAGTGACGCAAATGAGGTAGTGTCACTCACACATCACCCGTATGCACACGGGCTGTCACGGCGGCGTTTCGGCCTAGATAAACAAACGCACCGCTCTAGAGGCATTCGCCATTACCCACCCATTCACCCAGCCGCATATGTGGCAGCTCCAAGGCCTGTGACATTGAACCAGCAAAAGGGTCACACACCTGGCGGGTGTGTGGGCGGACACCCCGACGCTCCATTCCCCCCCAAATTGCAGCTGCAAGACTGACTGGCAGTTGGACGGTGCGACGTTTTGAATGTCAGCAGTCGCATTCCGACCGGAATCGGAATCGGAGAATTGCTCGCCCGTCACCGCTGCTCTACTGACTCCGGAAATAGACAATGGCATATTATTTACTCGTTTTTGCCTTTAGCTGCAACACTTGAAATAATTGGACACGCAGGTGTACGAAATTCGAGCCCAACTCAAATACGGCTCCCGCCAATAGGTCACTGAGTAGTAAGGTTACCCCTTTTTTAGTGACAGTCCGCCAATTGGCTTTGATTTACATTGACTTACATTGGGCTTAGACAATTTATATATATCGAAAGTTCTAGTTGGGAGGGAGAGAGTTGGGAGATATCGGTTATGGCATTCCATAAATTATTTTGGAGGCTTTAGTTTTTAAGTTATTATTCCTTCGGAATTGAAATCTTTATGGACTTTTACTTGGCCTTGAGCTGAGGAAAGTTTCCAGCTACTTGAAAAATATCATTAGAATGAAAATATACATAGGGTGCTGTGGAAATAAAAGAATTTACCTTTAAAAACCATTAACAATGCTGTCAAAAGTAAGCTATGACATAGTAAAGGTACCAAATTCAATGAACTATTGTTTTTTTATAAATTAACATTTTCTGTCTTAGTTTAGGACACCTTTCAAGGATTTCTAAAACCCTAGTAATTTCCGTAACATAAAATTTGTGCTCTTTGTTGCATATTTCCGAATTTTAAGCTTAAAAAATACCTTTCTTTTTAAAAATCGATTGAAATTTAATGCACTTTTTGGGGAATCTTTTGTTCTTTTAAAAACTAAAAATATAAAGACAAAAACTAGTCACAAAATACCTCTTAATCCTTATATAGTTACGGAAAATGTAGGATAGCAAGGTTCTAGCAATGCAATTATTCCCAAATAATAATCTCCAGAATTCTAGTTAAGTATCTTACCGTCCAACCGATCTTATCCCCTCCGCAGAGATACTCCATCTTAATGGGCAGGTCGCCCCGATCGAAGTACATGCGGAAGAGTGTGCCACGTCCCGGGTCATTAGCCGCGCCCAGAACGCCTCCATTCAGGCCCAAGCCCAAATTACAGGTGGACATGGACTTTTGCTGGCGTCGCAGGCCTAGAAATCAGTATGCGGAAGTATACGGAAGTCATTAGGGAAACAAACAATAAACTTAAGGGAACGCACTTTTGGGGTTGGGGATCCGGGCCCGGGCGCTGGCTGTCTTGGGAGCGGACTCATGAATGGGACCATCGATGACAACGGTATTCTTCTGCTGCGACTGTATGGAGAAGGGCGGCACGTAGCGGGGCCGGGAGGAGACGGCCGCCCCGTGGATGCCGCTCAGTGGACGCAGTTGCGCCGGATTGGCGGACTTGGAGCGGTGCTTTAGCGAGATGGCGGTGGCATGGTAATCGTGCGTCGGACGCCTTCCCGTGGCGGTGCGTGCCGTCTGGGCCATATTTTCGTGAACCGGTGAACAACGCGATGTGCCGCCACGTAGTGTAAACAGCGAACTGCCGAGCGCAGGAATTTTCTAGCCTGGCTCCTCCTGGTGTTGCTGTTGGGTGTCGTGTCGTTTCTATGGAGCGCGTTGCTAGGGCGCCCGGCGGCTTAGTGACCGATAAGCCAACAGCTAATGCAAATGCCGCCTCCGCCTGGCTCAGTCGCGCTTTTCCAGTCTCGCCACCCGCTCCGCCGCCCGCTCTGCGGTGACATATTAAGGTTCCAAGTTCCACGCAGGTCCCCGCCAGGCTGGTTAGCCTCAAAGGCGCCGGTTATGTTGCGGTTGAGTCCACCTCCCCCTTAATGGTATGATTGTTTGCCCGTCTACCTACCCACCCAAAGCTCATAATCTCCTCAGGCAAATGTATTTGCATTTGTATTTTATTAAACGTTTCTGGTCAGCGACCCCGACGAAGCTGGACGGATCAAAGTTCATGGAGAACGTAGATTACTATTGACAAATTGATGTGGCACTTGTCAATCTTTATGACTTGTGACTTGTGGCAAGAGCCCGTCAATACATTCCAGTAAGAGATTTGGCATATTATAATTGTGGGTAGCAAGAATCCTATATGAACTTTATACGACTATAATTAAAATAAGATGGTTACGACTTTTAAATGCAAATCGAATATGTATTTGCCTCTAAAAATATGGAATATCTTACCAAAAGCAGAACGGATCATAATCTTAAACGAAAGTTGTGTAAATCAGTCAAATAAGTCAGCAGTAGTTTTAAAATTTAATAAAAAAACAGACAATGTATATTTTTACTTTCTTACAAAATATCGAGCTACGCTCCTTACTAAACTCTTTTGATATACGGTAAAAAATGGGTAAATATACCTTTATGCACCTAAATATGTAAATGTTAATATATTCGTTTTCTTTTCTATTTATTTTATGTCAGACTTCTTCCATAGAAACAGCAGTCAACATGTAAGGCGTTACCATGTGTTAACCATTACAATATAAGTATTATATGTTCTTATCATGATTACTTATTCAAGTGCCGTCGTGTTGAGAAATTGCTGAACATGGTGAAAATCAATCTGTACAATAATAATTTTTAAAATGATTGACATCTGGGAAAAAAATGATCAATATCGCGGAAATATAATAAATACCCTTGGGTCTAATCTTTAATGATTTGCTGCCCTAATAATTTGCGAATAAAACCAGCAATTGCGTCTTCAAGAAAGCAAATGTTTGGGATATCTGGTGTTTTGAAATAAGCAAACAATCTTAAAAAGTGTGTGGTTATTCTAATGCGAGCGATACGTCCTTTAAAACCCTTTAAACCACCTAAAGGCAGTTATCAAGTATTACCTTTGATCAAATCCACGAAGAGCTGGTGCGTATATTGGAGTAATGCTTATGTATTAATAAAAGGTGACTTAAAACTTGCCCATGCGAGTAGAACATAAAATAAAGCAACAACTCTAAATTCAAAATAAAGGTTTTGCCTGCTTAACCGCCTATGTTGAAAATCGCGCCTCTATATTTATCGATAGGCATCCAAGAGTCTTATACAACACTGGCACTTTGTTTACATTTTGCATCAGAACGCTAAGTTCATCTGGCAACGCTGCACCTGTCTGTGCGGGTGGTGTGTTGGAAAGTTCAGTAGCGAAGTTCTGGCATTCTAGCCAACACTGCACGGGAAGGGAATAAAGAACCAATGCGTGTGAGAAAATGTCGCTGTAAATTGACAATTATCTTTGTGTTTTCGTGCTAAATCTGAACGCTTTGCGTAAATAGTGCTTGAGTCTGTGTTTTGGCCGGGACGGGTGGGCAGTATGATGGCGGGTAACATGTCTTCCAGCTCAAATTGGGAGCTCAAAAAACTGTCGGAGGAGTCGCTGCTGCAGCCGCCGGAAAAGGTGTTCGACATCATGTACAAGCTGGGCGAGGGCAGCTACGGATCCGTATACAAGGCCCTGCACAAGGAGAGCTGCTCGATTGTGGCCATCAAGCTGGTGCCGGTCGAGTCCGACTTGCACGAGATCATCAAGGAGATCTCGATTATGCAACAGTGCGACTCGCCGTACGTCGTCCGCTACTATGGCTCCTACTTCAAGCAGTACGACCTGTGGATCTGCATGGAGTACTGCGGCGCCGGCAGCGTCTCGGACATTATGCGGCTGCGCAAGAAGACGCTTACGGAGGACGAGATCGCCACCATTCTCTCGGACACGCTCAAGGGCCTGGTCTATCTGCATCTGCGTCGCAAGATCCATCGCGACATCAAGGCGGCCAACATCCTCCTGAACACCGAGGGCTATGCCAAGCTAGCCGACTTCGGTGTGGCCGGCCAGCTGACCGATACGATGGCCAAGCGGAACACAGTAATTGGCACGCCCTTCTGGATGGCCCCCGAGGTGATAGAGGAGATCGGCTACGACTGCGTGGCGGACATCTGGTCGCTGGGCATCACCGCCCTGGAAATGGCTGAGGGCAAGCCGCCCTACGGCGACATCCATCCCATGCGGGCCATCTTCATGATCCCCCAGAAGCCGCCGCCCTCGTTCCGGGAGCCCGATCGCTGGAGCACCGAGTTCATTGATTTTGTAAGCAAATGCCTGGTAAAGGAGCCGGACGATCGAGCCACGGCCACCGATCTGCTGGAGCACGAGTTCATAAGGAACGCCAAGCATCGATCGATTCTAAAGCCGATGCTCGAAGAGACCTGTGCCATTCGGGAGCAGCAGCGGGCGAACCGAAGTACCGGCACCATTCTGGCCGCCATTCAGGCCAAGAGTCTGGCCACGCAGGAAAACGGAATGATGCCAAACATCTTGGACAATGAGTTCATCGAAGACCCAGGCACTTTGGTGCCTGAGAAGTTTGGCGACTACCAGCAGAGCTCAGCATCGGATGCTACAATGATAGCGCATGCGGAGCAGGGCATAGACGAGGGCACACTGGGACCGGGCGGACTGAGGAATCTGGCCAAAGGAGCGGGTACCACGGTGGCCGGAGCAGCGGCCGCTTCTGCAGCATCACCTCTGGATGTGTCAGCAGTGGACAGCGGCACCATGGTGGAACTGGAGTCTAATTTGGGTAAATAAGCAGTAGAACCAAAGAATCTCGATAAGAAGTTACATGATATTGTTTATATTCAGGCACCATGGTTATCAACTCGGACTC
Source organism: Drosophila kanapiae (assembly GCA_008042475.1). Classification (NCBI taxonomy): domain Eukaryota; kingdom Metazoa; phylum Arthropoda; class Insecta; order Diptera; family Drosophilidae; genus Drosophila; species Drosophila kanapiae. Next base: position 96,080 of record VNJM01002802.1, on the reverse strand, counting down.
GGACGACTCCACAACGGCCAAGCGCAACGACGACCAGAAGCCGCGCAATCGCTACCGACCGCAGTTCCTGGAACACTTTGAACGCAAGAATGCGGGTGATGCTCGCGGCGATGACAAATCCATGGCCACCGAATACTCTCCGGCGGCAGCGGAGCAGCAGCAGCAGCAACAGCAGCAGCAACAACAGCAGCAGCAGCAGCAGTTGCCGGAGCAGGAGGAACAGCACCTGGCCAGCGGGGCCAACGATGTGAGTAACTGGGAACACAACATGGAAATGCAGTTCCAGCAGATCTCCGCCATCAATCAGTATGGTCTGCAGCAGCACCAGCAGCAGCAGCAGGTTCTCATGGCCTATCCCCTGATGAACGAACAGCTCATAGCTCTAAACAATCAGCAGAATCTGCTGCTGAGCAATGCAACGCCACTGGGCCAGCAGCAGCAGCAGCAGGGAATACCGTCAGCGGCAGCGGCTCCACCGGCACAGCCGCCGCCCGCATATCAGAACCAGCACATGCACACGCAGTCGCATGCGTATGTGGAGGGGGAATTTGAGTTCCTCAAGTTCCTCACCTTCGACGATCTGAATCAGCGGCTGTGCAACATCGATCACGAGATGGAGCTGGAGATCGAGCAGCTGAATAAAAAATACAATGCCAAGCGGCAGCCCATTGTGGATGCGATGAATGCGAAGCGCAAGCGCCAGCAGAATATCAATAATAATCTGATTAAGATATAGGGACTATATATAGCAAGGCAACTCACAAACCGAAAAATTCAATTTCAACTCACAAAAAGAGCGTGCTTTGCTTTAGGTTGAGTTTGCTGAGCAGTGACGAGAGCTAAGTATCTTCAAGCTCTTCGTTCCTGAAGCCAATTCAACGTAGAGCAAAGATCGCGACAAATAAAAACCTTAAATCACAAGAAATGAGAACACAAAAGCTTTATTGTAAAATGCAGTGAAAACAGGAATGAAATATGTGGTCAGAGAGGAGCAGTCGTCCTTCCAGCACGAATCCCTACGTTTGTTACATGTCTCGTTTTCATTACAGTTTAGTTTGGTTCACTTCCTTCCCTGATCTGTTCGAATAATGTTTGTGTTTTAGCTGCCTGGCCTGATCGTCAACTGCCCAAGCCTTATCCTAATTTATAAGACTACCCCTACTATTCGTTCTTCCCTCGTTAACTATTACCTGTAATAATCTCTTCGATAAGCCCTTTGTTTTGTGCGAAAACAAAGCAGTAACCCGTCGTCAAGCAATACTTATTAAAAAAAAAGAATAATAAAAAATAGAGGAGAGAGAGAAACATTTTTATACGCATTGGAATGCATATTTTTCGAAAGTATATATATATATATTTCTCAAAGCAAAATGCACAGAAGCACTCACATATAAACATTTATATATATATACCTAGTACTTTTAGCGATTATTAATAATTTACATAATACATATATTATATATAGGAATATATGAAGCGAAAATTGTATACAAAATCGATTAAAATCTCGTTTAACCTATCAGCAATTTAAGCCTAACCTACTTTCCCATCTAGTCTTGTATATCCATTTCCTGCGTGGCCTGCTGCATGTCCTGCAGCTGCGCCCTCAAATCCTCGGGCAAACTGTGCTCGTTCAAGGCACTGGGATCCTCGCCATCTACGACAATCTCCTCCGGATCCGGGGCACGCGGCAGGAATTCAGCGTCAGCGAATAGCTTGCCAAATATGGAACGGGCATTGGCTATGGCAGCATCGTAATCCAGCTCATAGGTGGGCGCATCCGTGTAGTAAATGTGCTCGGCGGCGGCCCCTCTACTGGTCTGGGAAGCAATGGTGAAATACGAGCTGAATATGATTTCCGCCTGAGATCGATCGAAGAGTTGGCTGGTAAAGGCAGCCAGATCGGACGCAGGATCATCGCTAAGAGCGGGCGTGGTCAGGTGAAAAATGTCTGCAGGTAATGTGAATAATTAATTAAATAAATTAGATAACAACTAAGGGGAAACTTACACAATCCCTCGGGACATGCGCCCGTGTAATGGGAGAGCTGTATGAGTATAGCCTCCCGATTTCCCTCCCCGTCCAGCAGTCGCAGCAAGTTAACTCCACCACCGCCCTTGTTGAGCTCTTCGTTGCCCAAGGGACTGGCGGAAACGAACAAGCCACGTGATATGTGAGGCTTCATTTCGATGCCACTGGCAACAGGAGGATAACCCGGAGCGGAGACCACATTCTTGGCACGCATAGTTTTCCCCGCGCTGCTCAGCACATATTCCTGGGTTTCTTCGTCCATCCCAATGTCGTCCACCGTTCGCTTTAGGCAGTAGATCCCTCCATAGACGGCGCACAAGCGGCAGAAGCACTGCGGCAGCTCCCCGCACCCGTACATGGGGAAGAGGAAGGGCGTGTTGCCGTAGCGACCGAGGCTGCCCAGAAATCGCTGCGTGCGCTGCATCCCCACCTCGAAGCTGGTGTCGGGACTACACATGGCGATTGCCTGCATGACGCACGACGAGATCTTCTCAGTCACCCTCTGCGCCTGCAGGTACTCCAGGAAGGTGCGGCCACGGAAGGCCAGCGAGTCCTCATTGCACTTATCCTCGCCATAGTCATTGCAGGCGGTGAGGAACTTCATCAGCAGCCGCTTCTCCACAATGGTCAGTGTTTTCGTGTTGAAGACATCGCTGCGGGAACAGGGTACGGACACGATCTCACCGTTGTGCCGCATGCACACATGGTCCACGGCTCGAAACTCGGCGTAGCGGCAGATGTTCGACTTGATCAGCAGCTGCACCAGCTCTCCAGATGAATACAGAATGCGTGGGCAGAGATCTAGGCTGAAGCGACGCGATTTGGCCAGAATGGTTTCACGGCTCCATTTCGGTTCCCCTTGGACTTCCATGGCTTCCGTTTCCAGTTCCGGTTCCTTTTCCGAGCTGTGCCAGGTGTAACTGCAGTTTCTCAACGTTGAATGGGCTGCGGATTCCTTAGTTAACCGCTCACATAGCCCGTCGATGGTGAAGGAGCCCCACACATCGCCGTAGTACTCATTGTTGTCGATGTGCAGCACCGACTTTCCCACTCTGCTGGCCGCAGCGGCTATGCAGGACTCGATGAAACCTAAAAAGGGCGTCCCTCGCGTGAGTCATCAATGGATTTAAGTGGATTTTATAGCCCGAGCATTACCTGTGCCTATGACCACCAGGTCAAATTGCTCCGGCAAGTCATCCGACATCTTAGAGTTGAGCTCTGGAGACGATGTAACCAATATTTACGGAGGAATTTATTAAAATGTGAATTTATTGCGAATTTATTCACAAACAGCTGGTTAAAGAAGGTAAAATGGCAGTGACGTCACCACTCAGTAAACAGCTGTCTACAGTGTTGGTTAACCTGAAAATAACTTAGTTGAAATAAGTTTAAATTTGAATTTTATTAAATTTAGCAAATATCTAATCAAATGTAATATAAAATATTGTTAAAACATAATTTAAATTAGTCTAAGAAAAATTAATTGATTTTTAATAATCATTAGGTGGGAGGCCAGCTTTTAGGTGCAAAAATCAACAGGTGCACGAAAAAGCACACACACACACGGCTGCTCAGGTGTGAATGTAGTTGTAGCTACCGCTGCCATGGAAACGGAAAACTAGTAAACAAAAGCCGGAAAAATTGCAGATCACAGAATGTGTTCTGTAGAAAGGTAGAAATAACTCTATCTCGAAGTTAAGAAAAATGTCCTTTGAGAAGATATTGTACAAATATGACGAACCGCACGGCATCGGCGACGTCTACTTTATTTGGCAGAAGGCTCTGCTGGCCACCACGGGCACCGATGGCTCCGTGGCCCTGTACAACCGCCAGGGGCAGCTGGTGCAGCGCATCATCCTGGCAGGGTAAGATGGAATACATCTCCAAAGGATATATCTTAATGACAAATGTTTTTCTGTCGATCCAGGCTCTGTTCGGGATTCGCGTGGGACCAGGAGGGCGACCTGCTGGGCATCATCACCAGCGGCTCGCCAAACATCACGTTGTGGGACTACACCAGCCAGGAGAAGGTCAGCGTGGAGACGGGCCTTCGGGATCCGCTCACCTGCATCCTTTGGTCCAAGCAGCAGCAACTCCTGGCCGTGGGCACAGGTCGGGGAAATCTGGCTATCTATAACCACCGCAGCGGCAAGCGTCCCACGCCGGTGTTGGGCAAGCACAGCAAGCGGATCACGTGCGGTGCCTGGTCCGCCCAAAACCTGCTCGCCCTCGGATCGGAGGACAAGAGCTTCTCGCTGAGCAACGAGGATGGAGACACGGTGCGAGTGGTCCAGCTGCGAGACGCCCCCACCGACATGTACTTCGCAGAAATGGCCAACGACGATCGCATTGCCGGCGACAATGCCATCAGCATGATCATCGGCAAGCGGACGCTGTTCCTCTACTATCTGCCTGAGCCGGAGAATCCCACGGAGCTGGGTTTCCAGAGCCGCTATGGTTCACTGATGCAGCACAAATGGTTTGGCGATGGCTACATTTTGCTTGGTTTTTCCAATGGCCATGTGGTGGCCATTTCGACGCATCCCAAGGATGTGGGCCAGGAGCTCTGGCAGGTGAAGAATCACAAGGACACGCTGACAGGATTGGCCTACTGTCCAACCTTGGATATTGTGGCTTCTTGCGGGGATGACAGGTGAGAAGGATACATGCATACATATCCCCCAGCTGCTCACTTCTTCTCCTCCCTTCCTGTCTGAAGCAGCATCAAGATTCACTCGATCACGAATCTCCAGGAGACTGAGCGCATTATCACGGTGCCCGATCATGCCGGCGTCCAAATGATCGACTGGTCACCCGATGGCCAGCTCCTGGCAGTGACCACCAACAGCGGCACCGTCTACATCTATGTGACCAAGCTGCCGCACCTGTTCGCCGTGTCCCCTCCTCGGATAGTGCTTCTCAGTAGTCTGGCCGAGGTGTCCATCTATGTGTATGCGCCGGACAAGTCCAAGTCGCTGCCCTTCCGACTGCCGCTGGAGGGAGAACCCACCTTCATGGCCGTGGGTCCGTATAACTTTGCCGCAGGCATCGACAAGCATGTTTGGTTTTATGATCTCGGCAAGAGTCTGGGCGATGAGCCGCGGCCGCTGAGTGAGCGAGACTTTCCCAGGAGCATTGAGGGCATGAAGCTGAATGCGGACTACTGTGCCGCTCTGTGCCCGCCGCAGTTGATCCTGCAGGCAATTACCGCCGACAATCCCAACTGCAAGGACAAGCTGCAGGCTGTGTTTCCCAGCGCCCTACCCAATATGCCCAGCGATGCGGTGATTACCTGCTTTGCTCTCAGTCAGGAGATGCTCATATTTGCCACCGATGTGAGTACAGTGTTTGCAGCTGGAAATTATTCTGTTATTAATTTTCTGTTCACGGTTTCAGATTGGTCACCTGGTCTTCTACTCGCTGGAAAAGTGGGACAGCTGCACGATCTATCGCCACAGCATGGGAATCCGGCAGCTCTTTATGGACACCGAAGGCACCAAGACCATCTTTATCGACGAACATGCCCAGGGCTATGTGTTCCTGCCCGCCGTCGAGGAGGCCCTGCTCATTCCGGAGATGCCCAAGCAGTGCCTTGGCTGTCTGTGGGATCTCACGCAGCCGAATATCTTCATCAGCTACGATGCAAGGATTGTGAATACCCATGTTTTTGTGCGTCACTCGGTGCAGGGAACACACACCTTGAAGGTGGGCGAGTCCAAGCTGAATCCGGGGCAGTTTCCGCTATTGCTGTGCGGCGGGGAAATGGCGCTGCACGTGGATGGGGGCCAGTATGCCACACAGTCTCTCAGCACACATGTGGTGAATCCCAGCAACAGCCAGACAGCGAATCTGCAGGTGCTGCTGCGACTGAGGAACTACGATGAGGCCTACAAGCTGTGCAAACAGATGAACTTGAGCAGTGCCTGGCGCGAGTTCGGGGAGCAGGCCATTGCTGACCTGGAGCCGGATATTGGTGAGAATTGTGTTGATCTAAACTTCAGATTTAATACCCAATTTCTCTTAGCCATTCGAGCCTACCGCCAGCTGGGTGACGCTGCTCTGGTTAATGCCTTGTCGGAGCTACGCTACGTCGAGGACCTGGACATGCTCATCGGCTGCTGCTGCATGCTCTTGGCCCAGTACGAGCAGGCTAAAGAGCACATGCTCAAGGGAGTTTATACGAGGGCGGCCTTGGAGCTGTCTCGCGACCTCCTGCAGTGGGATCAAGCATTGCTCCTGGCGCACAAGCACGATCCGCAAGAGGTGCCCTACATAGCCAGGGAGTACGCCCAGCAGTTGGAATTCACGTAGGAAATTCAGTGCATAATACGCGTTTCCAACCTCTAATTCTTTATAATCTCTTCTCCTTTTCAGTGGCAACTATGCGGATGCCCTGTATCACTACGAGAAGGGCTACAAGGAAGATCTGATCAACAGCAAGGACAGCGAGCAGGCGGCCACCGTGGAAAGTTCCCCCGAGTTTGAGGAGCATGTGCGTCTGTGCAAAATGGGCATTGCCAGGACCTCTATCAGAGCGGGTGACTTTAGGCGGGGGGTGAGTCATAACCAAGCGAAAAACCTTATAGAAATCATCATGAAATGATCCCTTAAAGATCCAATATGCCGTAGAGCTGGAGGACAAGCAGCTGCTCTTTGACTGCGCCGAGTTGCTGGCCACCGTTGGTCACCTGACCGAGGCAGCCGGCCTGTACGAACGCGGTGGCTTCTACGATGAGGCCTGCGGCCATTACATTGCCCTGAAGATGTGGCACAAGGCCAATAATGTGCTACCCAAGGTGCAGAGCACCAAACTGCATGCGGCCTATGCCAAGGCCAAGGAAAACGATGGCCACTTCGATGAGGCCATACGAAGCTATCGCGTGGCCGGGGACTTGGATGCCTGTGTCCGCATCTACCTGGATCACCTCTGCGATCCGCATTCGGCCTCCGAAATCGTTCTCGAGTCGCGCTCCATGGACTCGGCCAAGCTGCTGGCCAAGTTCTACCAAAAGATCGGCGACGTGGAGCAAGCTCTGCAGTTTCTCGTCATCTGCGGTTGCGTGGAGGAGGCCTTCGCCCTCGCCCAGAGGCACAACAAGCTGCGGCGACATGGCGAGCTGCTGGAGAGATATGAGAACGCCAAGTCCTCTGACTATCTGGCGCTGGCCCATTACTTCGAGGGTGAAAAGTACACCCTGTTGGCGGGAAAGTATTACTTTCTGGCCAGGGAGTTCACCAAGGCACTGAGGTTTCTGCTGAAGGCCTCGGCCTTCAACAACGAAGAGCAGGTGTCCCTGTCCTTGGCCATTGATTGTGTGGCTACGTCGAATAACGAGCAACTGGCATCGCAGCTCATCGAGTTTCTGCTGGGCGAAGTCGATGGGGTGCCCAAGGATCCGCGGTATCTGTTCCGTCTGTATATGGCCCGGAAGCATTACAAGGATGCGGCCAAGACGGCAGTCATTATTGCCAATCAGGAGCAGCTCGCTGGCAACTACAAATCGGCCAGGGATCTGCTGTACTCCATGTACCAGGAGCTGCGACGCAACAATCTGTCGGTGACGGCCGAGATGCGCCACCAGTTCATCCTGTTGCACCGCTACACCCTGGTGAGGATTCACGTTAAGCTGGGCAACCATCTGCTGGCCGCCAAGCTGCTGGTCCAGGTTGCCGCCTGCATCTCACAGTTTCCAGAGCGTAAGAACTGTATTTAAAGGAACTGTAACTGAAGGTAACTGATATCCTTTACATTCTTCGTGCAGATATCATTCCCATCCTTACCTCCACGGTGATTGAGTGCCATCGAGCTGGCCTCAAGAAGTCGGCGTTCACCTATGCCTCCACTCTGATGCGTCCGGATTATCGGAACCAGCTGGATCCCCGCTATTCGAAGAAGATCGAGTCCATTGTACGCAAGGCTCCTAAGGGCATCAAGCAGCTACGGGATGAGATCGACGACGAGACCATGGAGTGTCCCATATGCGACTCCAACCTGGCCAACATGGAGGTGACATGCTACAGCTGCAAGACCACGCTGCCCATCTGCATTGCCACGGGTCAGCACATCATCAAGCAGCTCATGACCTCCTGTCCGCAGTGCGACTTTCTCTGCTTTCGCGCCGAGATGGAGAAGTGTGTACACAAATTAAGGTGCTTAATTTTCCAATTTACTTCCATCTTCCCACATTTGCAGCATCCTGTCGGAGAACGGCGAGTGTCCCATGTGCGGCGAGCAGGTGGCGCCGGAGCAGCTGCTGGATGTAGAGGACATTAGGCCTTACATTTTGGCGGCCTCCTAAATCGAATCATTAAAGAACTGAAGCAAACGAATAGACTGCACATCATCACACAACACCAAAAAATAGATTTATATTTATAAGTTGCAAGGCACAAAATACACTTGATAAATCACGGAAAGAGATTTGTTCGTTTTAATTTTGGATTTAAAGAAATATCTTATATTGGATTATAGATTAGCGGCTAGTATTTCGTGTTAATTTAAGATTCTTAAGAGAGTATGGTTAAAGCTACGTATATTGTTTGCATAAAACTAATATCCTTAACAATTTGTTGTGTTTGAGGTCAGGTAAGTTTATGGTTTTAGTTTAATAGATATAGATTAGACCCAGTACAAATTTATCAAAGGCATGATCTCAGGTACCAGGCGCTCAGAATGCAGTAGGAGGATGATTAGTTCAGTGTAAGAACATTTCATAACTGTCAAGCGCTCTCGCGAGAGCTGCTCTCTTTGATTTTATGGCCAATCGCTCGCTTGCTAGAAAGAGAGCGAATGATCGACTGACGTCACCGCATAGATAAGTGCAGCGTTGCTCTAGTGCTCTCTGTTTGCCTGCTACTCGAAATGTTAGAAGCGGGCAATTTTTGTATGGCTTCGGCAACAACAAGTTCCCAATCAGGAGTTTTTCCAGTACAATATTATCAAATGCAGGGTTTCAGGTACCAGGCGCTCAGAAGGCAGCAGCTGGATGATTAGCTTAGTTTGACCATAATTTACAAAAGTTAATTCTCTAGCGAGAGCTGCTCTCTTTGATTTTTTCTGCCCTGCTGTTCGCTTGCTATAAGGGAACGAAACGATCTGCTGAAGTCATATTGGATCGGAGAAATGTTTTTGTTGTAGAAAATGTTGTTGTTGTAGACAAGAACATGGGCCAAATTTTAACATTTTTCGGTACAGATTGATATTCGCACCAGGCGCACAGAAGGCAGCAGAAGGTAGTTTATCGGTGTTCTTCTGACAGCCCACAATGACGTCATTGCACAGATCAGCGCCAGCGCATCGTCGCTCTTCTGTTTTCTGTTCGCCTGTTACATGAAATAGGAATTGGACCATCGGCGGGTTCTTTATATGGTTTGTCTAAACTGTTGTTGTTGTTAAATCTTATTGTTGTACAAATTGTTGTTGTTGTTGTTCTTTTAGGCAAAAACAAGATCCTCCAACTTTGGCTTTACAATCTTATGAAATGCAATGTACATGAAACCACCAGGCGCGCAGAAAGTAGCAGAAGGCCGATCAGCTGAGAACACATCTTTTATAGGAGGTATTAGCCGCTCTTGAATGTCTCTCTCTCTCTCTCTCTATATATATATATCTTCCTCAGTGTCTCGACAGGTGTTAAAGCTGAGCTTTCCAGTGCAACCCTGCCAACTATTCTTAAAAGATCAGTCGATCTGCCAGCACGGATCTAAGTCAGCTATCGATATCAAATATCAATCTGGTAGCACTGCTTTAAGTCGACAATCGATATTCAATGTCAATCAGGTAGCACTGCTCTGAGCACGATCTAGCAACGCCGTTTTCATTGCTCTGCGATCATTTACTTATGTTTTGCTTTTGTTTTGTTAACATTTTTTGTTTACAATACACAATGCAATTATGCACACCAGGCGGATAGAAAACATTTTCAAGATATTATACTATTTAAAAAAAATAACAGCTTTTGCTTTTTTTCTACTTTTATTTAATTTACATTTAAATAAAATGATATTTTAAATTTTATAATTTTATAAGTTTTCATCAAATTTATTTTAAAATAAAAGTTTTCGTTATACCGACTTTACTTCAGTATTTGTTGGTATTTTTTGTCAACTTTAAGCTTTCCCGAAATTACCCTAACGCGTTATTTTGACTGCCGACAACACGGCTTTGTTAGTCAGAATTTCTCCAGATCAATACAATAGGCCTGTAATTGTAACACCCGGTTTTTATTCCTGAAATTTATTAGACAATTTTCCCAAAACCATTTACATTTCCAAAGAAACTGAAGATGGCGCTTATAACTGAGCTGGGAAAATCGGATTTCATCGTGGCAAATGTGTCGAACTCTCACAATGACGCTGTCGCCTTCCAGGTGAAGTTCGCCAAGGATCTAACAGTGGCTCAACTAAAGGTTAGTGAACCGCAACATAACCCTTTGGTGGCTATTTATGTAATCGAAACATCTCAAACCCTTTAGAGCAAGCTGGAGATACTGACGGGCGGCTCTGCCGGCACCATGAAGGTGGAGGTCTACAAAGGTGACACCTGCATATCCACGCTGGACAACAACGACGCCAAGCTGGGCTACTATGCTAACACTGATAACCTCCGCCTGCACGTCATCGACAGCTTCGCGAACTTCTGTTTCGACAGTGCTCCCGTCGAGAAGTTCGAACTGTCCAAGGACCAGTATGAGCAGCGAACCGACTCTGTACGCAATTACCTCAAACAGAATCGCCTGGGCAAGTACAATGAAGAGGAGATGCAGCAGGCCGAAGAGAAGCGACGCCTGCAGGCGGAGGAGGTTCAAAAACGGGCAGAACTTTGCGTCATAGGCGGCAGATGCGAGGTGACCTACTGGGCTTTTAGGTCCAAAGAAAGCTGCAGTAAACATAAAAAAACCTTTTCATTTCAGGTCACCGTACCAGGCAATCCCACGCGACGTGGAACGATCAGATACAATGGCCAGCTGGAGGGGAAAAACGGTCATTTCATTGGAATAGAATATGACGAGCCGCTGGGCAAAAACAATGGAAGGTAACTAACTAACTTAAGTAATTAGTTAGTAATAAGCAAGCTAAGATGCGGGCAAAGCCAAGCAAAAGTTTTCCGTATCGGCATGTGTGTTCCATGTTTAAATTCTGTCTTAGTCATAAGCGACGCAGAGGTCGCTGACAATATCGTCTAAATGACTGAATAACAAGTGTGGCTTTTTTTTACTGTATTTGGCAGGGCAACCAGTTAAATAAGTCTCCTTTACGGACTTATAAGCATAGAGTCATGCTCTTTTAAGTCTTTGCTAACCGATTATATATGTATATATTTTTTTTGTTATATTTGATATAAACGGAAAAAGTCTTATTCTCATATTCCTAATTAACATTCTGTGCTCGCAAAAAAGTATGTTTTCATATTTTTAGAGCTAAGTTAAGTTATAGATAATATTGGAGATTAATTGGCAATATAAATTGAAATTTCTGGATCTTCTTTAGATTTTAAATAGAAAATTATTCAGATTTTTAAGCAAATACATTTATATAATTATAATAACACTTGTAGTTTGTATCATTAACTACAATTAAATATTATATAATACTAAGATATTTGATGAGCTAATTTTTGGAGGCTTGTGAAGTATTTCGTCGAGCTTCTGTATTTTAATTTGAATATGTAACCCTCTCGCCGCCCTATAATGCTTGAATTTAAACCAAAACTTATAGAAATTAAATATCTTGTTACTATATAGTCTTTGCTACAATGACGGTACAACAGAAAATTCAAAATGAAGTGTTTTCTAGTACCTTGAAAGAAAATTGCTTTACTTTTACTCAACCGCAAAATGGTGAAACCTTTCTCACACTTATAACAACTCAACTAGTTAGGAATTTACTAGAATTTATATTTGTTAGATATCATAGACAGTACCAAACCCAATCTAATATATTTATTTTTATTTATTTATCAGTGTCGCTGGAAAGGTGTACTTCAGCTGTGCCCCCAATTACGGCGGCTTTGTGTCCCCGCTATCCGTGACCGTTGGCGATTTCCCACCGGAAGACTTCAACCTCGATGATGAGCTCTGAGAATTTCCAGCACCAGCACCCCAACATCCAGGGCGTCACAACTTCTCGCATCGCACATGCCACACACACTCTAACCAAAAGACTTACCGACCGGCAGGCACTTAAATTATTTTTGTACGCAAGGAACGAACACTAATTAATTATAGTTATGCCATTTTGTATTTATTAATTAAAACATCTATGTATGTATGTATATCAGATATTCTTACAACATGATTATTCGTAAATTCTATAATCGGCTTTATCTTTATATTTTTCTGATTTAATGGTGTTATCAATCAATCAATCAATCATTCGCTTGTGTTTTACATCAACTTGACTTTTGGAAAAGGGGAAATAAATACCAGAAATGGGAATACAACTATCGTATATTGTGCATTGTGGAAATAAAATTTTTACTGGCCACAAAAAAATCATGAAAGAGGTGAAGTTTTAGCACGGAGATACAGGTGCATTTCGGGGACGGGGAAGTGGGTTCAGCGCTCTACTTGAGGATATCTTTCGGCGTACATATATAAATGTATATATGTTAATAAGCTGCTTGATTTATATATATTTATTATGCATGTATTATATACTTATGTGTGGCTTATGCGCGTTCCGTTCTGCCTGCCTAGTCTAGTAATTATTAATAAGTTTCAATTAGCTGTCATTTAACAACAACAAATATGTATATATAAAACGATGCATGCTTTTCTCGAAAGTTACATAAGAATTACAGAAATGCGTCACAATCGGGATGAAGACAACGTGATGTGCAACTATATGCATATATGTTTTGGTATCTATATAGACTGTTTCTTGAGCCTCCACAACTTGGATAAATGGTCGTCTTTTCTTTTTTCTACATCTCACTTGAGATCGATGATCTACCCATTGACGTTACTTTCGCAACATCAACTGGGTTTGCATCTTGGTAAAAATCTCTGCCTCCGAATCATTCAACAATTGCGTGTAGAACGGCTCGTCTTTTTCTCGGTTCTAAGTTGAACTTAGTGGAAACTAGGTAACATCTGTATCTGAGCTTACAATGTTCCGAAATTATGTTTTATATGTCTCGTAAACTTGTAGCCTTAACAGATTAATATACATACATTTGTTGTGTCTCTGTGTTGTGTTTTGTGTGTTCTATGAACGCTTCAAATCGAGGGAAGTTAACCAAAATCGATTGGCATATAAGTACCAACTACATACATACGTATTCGAGCACGAGCCTAATAATTACAATAGATGGTGTTGGTGTTTCTTTATGGTGTTTGGTGTAAGTGTTGGTGTAAGTCTTGGGATTGAACAATTGTATCCCATACAGCTGAAGAAGAACTTTGGCTATCCGATTTGTGATACAATATCGTCAATATATTTTATATTAAACACATACCTCTCGTGCCTACACATTCATTCTTGAAAAATATGCTTTTTAAATGAAACAACCCGCGTTTGGATATCTATGTTGTATATTGTGTTCTTTGATCGTTCTGTTTGTTTGCCAAGCAAAATTGTTTACTGGATATATCGGCACATAAATGCAGTTTATAGAGCGTTGATTGGTTTCTTGTTAATATTTATTTATTGTTATTGTTTTATTGAGTGTTTTGTTGTGTGTTCTGTCTGTCTGTCTGTTATCCTTCCGTTATTATTCACTTGTGTTTCTTTCAGCTCCTGCTGCTCCTCTGCTGGCCCTTTAACTAGTTCCCTATTAATTAACGTATGTAAATATGTATGTGCGTATCTATGTGGGTGCTAATGCATGTCAGTGTGTGGATAGATAGAGATAGAGGAGGAGTTTGCCTGCGCTTGATTGTTACGTGTAGTTATATATATTCAATACGTTCCATCTACAGAGAGAGAGATGCTAACATTCATTTTTCTTGAGATTCCCAGCAGCATATACAAACAGCCCCCAACAATTTAACTCGATTTCCATGCCACGCGGCCATGTTCCATTGCATTAGAGGGTTGTGGTGCGTAGCATGGCTATTTTTCCCTCCGGCTTGCCACTGGTTGGTTTCTCCTTATCCGTTCCTGCCGCCTCCTGCTGCTCCTTCTCCTTCTTTCCCCCCTTTTTGTCCGTGTCGCCTTGCCTGGCCGAAGTCAACTTACGCACAATCAAACTCCCGGTGTGCTTAAGATTTCGCTTCAAACGATTGCCGCCGCCTCCGCCGCCGACATCGCCTTTGCTTTTGTGTCCACTGGCCCCACCACCACCATCTCCACCATCTTTGTCACTCTTCTTATTATCCGCAATCTCGACGGCCTCCTCTTCAAGAATCGGATTGAAGTCAGCTTGGTACAGGGGCACATCGATCGAGTGACCAGGCTGGGTGTCAATCACCTGAAGGTCTTGCACCTCCTCACTGGACTGCAAGTTCTCCTTGGAACTGAACGGTGAATACATTTGAAATGCTGACAGCAACGAGTTGGATTTCTTTTGATCTTCGCTGCCGCCCGTGGACAGCCTGCTTTTCTTGCGCCGCTGAGAGCCCCCCTGCTGGCTGGTTAACGAGCGACACAGCAGCGAGAGCTCTGATAGCCGGGAGGTGCTGTCGTTGCTGGATCTCCGGCAGTTGGCGGCGGCGGAGGAGTTGTCGGGCGGCTCAGCGGAGGCGGCAGCATTCCCCTCGTTGTTCGTTTGGTTAAGTCACAGCCGGAGGTCAAAAGCAATGCGAGACGCAATGTTCTTGAAGCCAATGCTGGTGCCTGTGTAAATAAATAAATGTATCTTCGATTCTCATTTAATAAACAGTGATATCATTACCAGAAATTCGCTTGAATCGAACTCCATTCAGGGACAGGCGTGGCAGCTTGCACACCTCGATTTCCCATTGCACCAGAGAGTCGGTATTGGGATCACCATGGACGCACCACAGGACAAAGCTATTGGAAGATTGATTACAGAAATGTTTAAATAAATTCGCTGCTATTAATTGCCATCTATTACTCACCGCTCGCGCTGCTCATAGTCGCAGTTGTTTTGGTCCAGCACTTCCCTGATCTTTTGCATTATCTGTTCGGGCATCAGCGGCGATGTGGTCTTCATGGACCATGTAAAACGCAATACTCGAGGTTTCGCCGGCTCTTCCGTGTTTGTCTGACTGCAAATATATGTACAAGCATTTTATAATTATGACAGTCGAGCGAGCGCTAGCCAATTTTGCACACTTTCACAATTTACATATTCACTTCTTTTCTTATGCATTTGTTTCTTGAATCTTTCTTTTTTTATTATTTCTTTGCTTTAATTACTTATTATGCAGAATTTTCAATTCCTTTTCCTATATTCCTAACTAACACTTAGAGCTCCGTTTCTTGTTGTCCTTAGTTAAATAAGTCTCCTTTACGGACCTTATAAGCCTTAAAAGCCTTTTAGTCTTTCCTAACCAATTATATTGTTTTCCTTTCTTAATATTTGCTATAAACGGAAAAGGTCATAAATAATATGTTCCTAAATAAAAATCTGTGCAGTCCTGAGTAAAATTTGAAATAAGTCTCCTTTACCGACCTTTTAAGCATAGAGTCATGCTCGTTTAAGTCTTTGCTAACAGATTTGAATGGTTATCTCTTAGTAATTGATATCTTTTAACCACTTTCAGGCATCTGGAAGAGGGTGTCGTGTTTAGTTTCTGTACCAAGCTTGTTAACTGTCTTATGTTAGTACAAATTAATTTGTTACAATATTATTAAGGATTCTGAATGAGAATGTTTTGAATTTCAAAGTTATAGCATTGTCATTGTCAAGATATAAGAAGTAAAACAATTAAAGACTCAGCCTATTGCTTAAAGTACAAGCGCTAAGCAAATCGCTATATACGAATGGTTACTGAAAGAGCGTAATGAAAAAGGTTCAACTGAGAATATTCACTCAAAGACCGAAACGAAGAGAAATGAAGTTTCAAAGTTCGAACGTAGATTACAAAGAAAAAACGCTTAACAATTATTTACGAGCCCTGCTGGGGACTTTTAAAAACCAAATATAAACTACATGTTAATTTAAGCCAGAATTGCAGAAGTTTGGTCAGTAGTAGTGCTCCTAATTTAGAGAACTTGACTTCAGAGAGAAATCGTTAACCCAAAGATATGTTTTCTATAGTTCAACTTTTAGATATTCAACCTACACGAGACTCCCAGAACTTGAAAGCAAATACTAATATGGATGGTGAAATAAAATTGAAATGCGTATGGTGGGGTTTTCATTTGCTCACAAATGTTTCACATCATTTATTATTATGGTTTTATTAAATTATCAATTGTTTTATATTTATGCGTTATTTCTTTGAAACTTAATATGTATATAGATAACTACTGATCGAGCCACTGAAGGCGGCGGCCGATGATAACACGATCTCTATAGATACATCAGCTGTACAAATAAAATGGTCACATGCACTATAGTGGTAGGTAATACATTGTTATATTCCTTGAATTTAAGTTTAATTTCTTCTTTTTTTTTGTTTAGTGACTACGTGGTATATGCTTAAAAACTAGGGTACACGCTCTCTGCACGTCTGGCATTGTTAGCGCCTCATAAAGTTCAGCATCTGCGCACATTGGTTGTATGATTTCTTTTTTTAAATGGTTTTTATTTGCAAGATCGTTAGTTGGCTGGCTGGCTGCTTGGTTGGTTTGTTGGTTGATTTGATTGATTGGTTGGTTGGTTGCTTGATTGTATGATCCACGGATACAATTTTTAAAAAAAGTCAAGCTCATATCGGAGAATAAAAATACAGATCCATACATACGATACATACATACACATATAAATACAAAGATCGCTAAATAAAATTCAAGATCATCGTTACAAAATTAGCAACTTCTTTTGGTGTTGTCTTATCGTGAGTGTGTGTGTGTTCACTAATAGATAATGAATGATGTAGGCAAAAACACCACGCACTTTACACTTTAGATCGGTTTTTAGTTGAGTTAGGCTTAAGTTAGATTTACTTTTAGCAGTTTCCTCTCACGCTCTCACTTCGCTCAGTGATATATTTTAAATCATTAACTATACTTGCGATACGCATTTAACATAAATATATATATATATATATATATACGTATATATATATAGATATATATAAATGTATATATGTTTAGGTAGTACTCGTAGGTGTAATATTTAGTAGTAATTGTAATCCATAATCGTGACAGTGACACAGCAATTGTGGTCGGGATTTCGTTCTGATTATTGCGTTTCTTATTTAACTTTTTTTATTTGCTTGTTTCGGTATCGTTTCGCTTTATTTTATATATACTATATATTTTATATTGCCATTTGCTGGTCGGTCGGTCGCTCCTCGCATCGTTTTACAAACAATGAAAACAAAGGTTTCGTAATTTCTGTTTGTGGTTGCTTTACTTTTAAATATATATATATATGTATATGTATCTTTAATTTATATAAATTTATTATGTATAATTAGTTAATAATTGTAATAAAACATAGGCGCATTTGTGAAATTTCATTTAACGCAACGGAACTCAACGTTGTCGGTGTTCATTTGAAGGGGTTCGAATCGAAACCGGGGGATCGGGATCGGGATCGGGATCGTAATCGATATCGTTATCGGAATTGGAATCGAAAGCGATATCGATCGGATCGGTAACCATTATCGTATCGTATCCCGATAACCGATCCAATTCGATCCGATGCGATGCGATCCAATCGGAATTCGATCATATCTGTGTATCTCTGTCTCTGTTCATATCTGAACCTCTCTCCGTCACGCGCGTTTACTCTAGGGGAATCGTTTGTTTCAGTTTCAGTTTCAGTTTTAGAACTATTAACAAGAAGTAGTTAATGCTTGTTTTGTTAATTACTGGTTTGGCCTAAAATTAAAGAAAAAATTTTAAACAAATTATTCACGGCTGGAAAAAATATTAATAATGGGTAAAAAACAAATACCAGAAATGAAACCAAAGAAGACAGATAAGAATAAAACGGAATAATGGTGGTAAGAGTTTCATCATCATCATCATTTTTTCATGTTTCTTCATAGAAAAAGAAAAGTAAACGCAATTGTTCTTCAAACTGATAATAATAATAATATGCATGTGTGTCCATTTCACACAATCTCTTGTATTTTATCATCCAATTAGCATCATTATTGTAATTAAATTTTGATCATGTTTTTATTGCTTTTTTGTTTTTTTTTAATAAATGAAAGAGAGACAAGAACAAAAGAGCCTTCCTAGCGTGTGGTGATAAATATAATAATAATGGAAGTACACACATAGTTGTACAAAGCAAACGTGGATATACAGGATTAGAAAACTACATAATATTTATATATATATATATAGATAATATATGTACGAGAGTATTTGTCAACGAAATCAATTAATCAAGGAATAAAACGAACTAAAGGTGTGACGGAGATTTGAGAGCGTAGAGAGGAAGCGACAGACGACGTTGGCCCCTTATTTATTTTTGATTTTTGTTTTGTTTTTCAGATTATGGATTCACGTAGTCACATATGTATTTATGTATCGTTTCGTATATTTTTTTATTCTTATATATTTTTTTGTTGTAATTTTGCACCTGAATCAGAGTCGGATTTGGAGGGCGAGAATAT
Source organism: Drosophila kanapiae (assembly GCA_008042475.1). NCBI lineage: Eukaryota > Metazoa > Arthropoda > Insecta > Diptera > Drosophilidae > Drosophila > Drosophila kanapiae. The sequence goes on along the minus strand of VNJM01002802.1, from coordinate 77,403 downwards.
GGCTTGCGACCAATATGTGGTTAGGTGGTTAGAGAGTTTCGTGTTATTTCGTTTATAATAATTTAGCAATCGATTCGATGACACTGACACTTTCAATTCAACAACAACTTGTTATCATCCCGACCGAATAGCCAGTTAGCCATTATTTTATTCATTGCTTCTACATTCGGAATATATTTTTGGCAGTTACACAATGTACACAGTATGTATGTGGTATTTCACGTATGCTAACTAAATGTTGATATAGGAATATGTTTTAGCAATGCGAGCGAGCATCTAAACTAAACCGAACATCGAACCGGCATATGCAAGCCACCCACCACAATTTAGGGGTACAGTTGTGAGTGCAGCGGACTGATGTGTGCGTGCATATGCCTGTTCGAGTCCGTTCTTAAGCAAAAAAGGTCCTCTGGGCGTGTTGTTCGTGTTAGGAATGTGTGTGTGTTTCGTGGTATATATGTACATAGAGAGTACATACTTCTTGCCTTCTGAAAGTCTTTCAGTTCAACAAAACGAGTAAAAAGATACAAAAACAGAAGAAGAAAAAAAAACAGAAAAGAAAATTTCATATACAAAACATGTGCATATCATTAGTGGAAAATAAGTAACAACTTCATAATGATGAACTCAATTGTTCGCAGTAAATAAAAAGAGGTAATCAGTAATAGTAACAAAATCACGCCCCATTACACTTTTCTCTTATCCGTCATGCAATCGAATGCAGGTCTTTAAATGTACCTCCTTGAGGGAGGACTATACATTGGGTTAATAGCAACGCATATTAGCCTGTTCATCAGTCAATAAACCTTCGCAGTGGCATAGCATAGTTATGTCGGTTAATAAATAGGATAGCGTTCGGGTACATGTATATTTCCTCTTCCTTAAAATGTTATCATCTGCCTCTTTCTCTCTCTTACTGTGTTGCGCGCTCAATAAATCCATAGTTAACGTAGTGCCGAGATCCATTATTTAAACAAATGTGATACTGGTGTGAGAGGGTGATGGACCAAAGAAACGTTTTGTTACAACATTAATATTGAACCAAAGAGAAGAAATCGCACACAAAACTATAGTGCATAAAAGGATATGTTAAACTCTCTTGAAGAGCCAACAAACTACAGTGCGTTTTAGATTTGTAAAACTTTAATATTATAGTTCTTTTACATTTCAATATTTAACCATGGCAGTCGTATCGAAGCTAATAGTGCTTTGTATTACGTATAGTTTGAACCGAATTTATTATAATTTGACCGTGCAATATGTTTTGCCGATATATTCTGCTAGATTATTTCTATATTTTCCTCCACTTTCCGTTCAGGTGTCTGTATCATTCGCGCCAAATCATCCTGTTCGCTATCCTCCCGCCTCAAAATCTACCTGGGAGTCTCAATTTTAAGGTTTATCTTTTCGAATTTGATAACTCTGCATATCCAACGGGTGTTTAGACTATTTTATTTTATTTTTTAATTCAAATTATGTGCATCGATGGGCATGGCTTTTGTAATGTAGCGCTTGGTAGCGATAACTTTGAGCTGCTGGCTTGAGTGATTTTTGACGGACAGTCTGCAGACAACTTGGTACAAAACATAACACATGAGCTTACAATACATACGTGGTGTATGCATGTGCGGCAGATACGCATTAAAATGAAACATAAACTATGAAACATAAAATGTGATCAACGAGAAAAATCAAACATAACGAAAAACCAAATCAAAAGTAACACAAAATAATTAAATTTAAAATAAAACAAAAAATAAAAAAGGGAAATCAAAATGGTGTAAGAAAGATAAAATAAATAAACGCAAAAATAACGAATCGAATTGCAGTTTGCATTTGCTTTTCTTGTAATATTCCATTAACTGAAGAAATGAATTTGGCACTTTAGTGATATTTGGCTGGGGCTACTTACCGTTTGCTAAAACGTGAGGAGAGTTTGGAGAAGAAGCTCATGCGACCCGGATGGGAGGAGTCGCCGGAGGCACCGCTTGGGCCCGAGTATTCCAACGCTGTGTTGTTTCGTGCTCTGGTTTGACCTAAGAAGGGTAATAATATCGCCATTAGAATCGAATTGCCTAGGCAGCACTCGGTGACGTGTACACAAACACACAATCTACAAACTGACTGATTTATTTATTTTTCTTCTGTATTATTAAAGACTAGAGTACATACATAATCAAATACTTTAAGAGTTCGCCATGGCTGGGCGCAAAGTGCAATGTGATAGCTATCACGTCTATGTGCCTGCTGCTGTTTGAAAATAATAAACCGATACTTCGGTTACAATCGAACGAGGTCGATATAATATATAAAGATAAATATAAATTATATAATCCGTGGTTTCAAAGATATGTATTTAATAATCAGAGGAAGGCATGAAGTATATCAGACTGATGGTCTTCACTAGAAGACACGTTTTAGTTATGTCCGTTTGTCCGTCACTATCACTATATTTTGTGTAAAAAGTACAATTGTCAGATTAGAGTAGAGTAGAGTAGAGCATAGTAGGTAGTCTAAATATCTGGTGATTAGCATGGAAGTAATTAAATAATAATTACAACCTTCTATCTCCATCTTTCTCACACTCACCTCAGATGGTTAGTCGAGTCTCGAACCATGGATTCGAACTAGGTTGATCCCAATTTGGGATTCCCAAATTACACTTTTAATTTTTGTATTTAATTTCTATGTTCTAAAAAAACTTGTATTTTGAAAGTTGATCTGATCAAACGTTACGACGAGTATTTGTAATATTTTGGCTGTGGGTGCCACTGGGTATTTTAAGCTTATTTAACTGAAGTTTAACATACTTGTTTTATTACTATTTTATCGGACATCAAGGTGATAGGCGAGATTTTAATAATTGGCTATCCTTATATTCCGTAATCACATTTTTGATAATGTTGTATCCCCTTCCCCCCTATATATAATCAAAAGTTATCATTGCAGAAAGCCTTCCCCTATGATTACATAAATATAACCATTTTTCCCATACAACAATACACAAAAAAAATTAATTTTAAAATATATTGATTAATCCAACAATCAAACATAATCATTTCGCTGACCCCCTAATACATTTTCCATGAAACCAAATCATATTACCAAATTATAAAATGGTCTTAGTCAAGTTATAACTTGTTTTGCAGACTTGCAGCACATAAACGTAGTAATACTCTATAAATAGCCACATACTCTACAGATTACGGGAACCTCCTACTGATAATCACATTGCACTTTGTCCAATGGGCACACGCAACGACTTTGCGCTTACGTTCTATTATTTGTTTGTTTTTTAGTATAACCGCGATAGCTGAATGTGGACAGACAAATGTGTCAGTTTTGTATCGTTGAGCAATTTTGGTCGCTATGAATAGTTTTCCATCCGTATTTCCAAAACATACACAGATATTTGATATTTACAGGCAAAACATTCGGGATCGGATCGAAGTACACTGGTATATTACGTGACCACTTAGACAAACGTGCATGGAGTGGGTGCAGCATTATAGATCGCGGAAATCATAAGCGATGCGATGTATACGACAACAGAAAGTAACATTCAGCTAAATGGATCGATCGAGTTGATTGAACAGATTGGGGAACTAATCGCTTGACAAAGTTAAAATCATAATTGAGGCGCGATTGGTAGGTATGCAATATTATGGATGGCGGGAGAAGGGTGCAGTGCAGTTCGGTTGGTATCTTTTTATTATCGGATGCAGCATGAAGAGGGTTGTTTCGAAGGTATTGAATAAATAAAATAAAGAGAAACACACTCGATAACGCGATAACATCTAACATATATGAATGACTTTAGCCTAGTTTCGGGCTAGTTTAGTAGGGGGACGAGTGGTTTGGGTGGTTGGTGTGGATAAAATTAAATTATTATTATTAAAACTAATAAAAATAAGTGAACAGAAAACTCACCAGAGTGAAAGGTTGAACGTGATGGAACATTCCTTGGAAAGTGTCTGCTTGATTTAACAGCCGATGCCATTCTAAGTCGATCGAACAGACTATATATGTACAAGAACAATACATATACACACATACGTATGGAATGGAAATCAAATCAGTATCGAATCAGTTCGTCGGAGATAGAGAGAGAGAGAGTACATTCAAATCCAATGAATCGCATTTCGGGAAACGAATATGTTTTTATCAGTATATAAGATTGTTTGTTTTTTGTTTGTTTTTCCATTAAATATTTGTTTGATTGATTTTGTTTGTTTGTTTGTTGTTGTTTTTAAGTTTTTGTTTGGGTAATCAACGTTCGTCACATGTTTTGATGGCGATGATGATGATGTTGTAGTGTTTACATGATAATGCAGAGGTGAATCGAATGGGCAATGGCAGTTGTTGTGTTTGGGTAATCATTATCAAATCGAATTGAATTAAATTGAGTCGAATTTGTTGGTTTTTCGGAGGATTCAATGTTACCCATATGTTGCGTCATTTGCCAATTTGTGGATATTTTGGATAATTGTGTGTTGTTCATAATATTTCGTAATTCGTTTTCAAGATCGGTTTTGGTTTGAGTTTTGGGTTTTATATGCAGAATGGCGGCAGGCGGGTGGTGTGTAGATGGTCAGAGCAGCGCGAATCAAGCATTTTTTTTTGTTTTTTGTTCGATTGATGTGACAAATTGATGACGGTATAACCAAGGGTTTATGGTTTTTGTTTTGTATATATTGTTTTATCGATCACGTCGCAGACATAAACAAAATGAAAAGAAAAAAATAAAAATAGATCATGTAAATTTTCTTAAAGAAGACAAGCACTTAAAAATACGTTTTCTTATAAATAAAATTGGATACGTCAACCCTTTTTTTGTTTTGGCTTTTATGAACATGAGAACATAGGCAAGAATGTATAGAGTTCGATTATATATATATAACAGAAAGCTCAGCATTAAAATAGAAGGTTCGATCCATCGGTCTGGTCTACATGAAAGCGTTCTATATGTGATGGTTCATGCGTTCGAGTTGGCCACTCGAGATAATCCGCGTGTTACACGACTATTTGTATCGGAACTGTAACTAAAATTTTAATAAGCTCGCTTCCGAGACATTACGATATCCCTATGATCGTGGCAAAGAATAGGGAGTTATTTTTACTGAAAGTGTTATGCTGGTTAGTCGTACATTGGAGAGCAAATGGTAGTCATGTTCAGAGATACATAGGTACAAAAGTTACAACAGCGGCACAGAAACAAACTATATCGAATAGAATTTGTAAAATTAGGTGGGCATATAAACGAAGTAAACACACACAAATATTAATAATGGAGAAAGTTCAATTCAATTTTACTGGCGATGGAGAGTCAATATAGTTGTACTGACAAGAGACAGAGAGACATGCATGCATGAGGAAAACAAACAAAATGATGAGAGTACTTATACTTTTGATCGCTCAATTTGCGTGACTCTTTGTTAGGACTCTTCCCAATGAGAATACGAAATAAAAAACTATTCACTGTACTCGGTGGAAATTAGCAATATTTTGGCATCGCCGCCAATTGAATTTCATTCGAATGAATTACAAAATATATGCAAAAATAGGCGAACCAAATTAGGAAAATTAAACCCAAACCGTACGCTATAGTTGTAGTACATACTTAAGCAATATATATTTGTATATGGAAAGGGTCGTGTTCGTTGCATTGGGTGTTGTGGATACCCAAAAATAATAAGCAATATAAATACGCCATCAAGTTGATGGAAATCAAATGGGAATCTAGCAATAATTGCAAGCATTGCATTTGCAATTATTGTTTTCTTGTTATTGGACACACGCCCACGACCCTTGGTGTAATGAGGCACAATAAATATCTCTTATATCGTAATATATTGCATATTCACTCACCAAATTTGTTCGATTCGTTTGAATCCAAATTGAATTCGTTTCAAATCACATTCATTTGAATGGTTTTTGCATTTAGCATTTGTCAAATCGGATTGTTGGGTGGTTTGCAATAATTGTTGCATTTTGTTGGATTATTGTTTAGTTTTTCAATTGCATTTTGCGATTACGTTTTACGATCGAAAGGGTAGTAATAGTAGAGTAGTACAATAATTGGGCGAGCGTCGATAGGAAGACGAAGGAGGTTGGTTGGTTGTTGCAGATTCAGATATCGTAGGTGGTTGGTGGTGGTGTTATTTGTAGTTGCGGATATATAGAACGCCACAAAGAGTATGGATGTACATATGTGGTAGTGTAGTAGTAGTTATCAAAATTAGACATTTTTGATTTGTTTTTTTTTTTTTTTTTTTTTTTTGGTTTGTAAACAGACAATGTTCAAATATTTGTAAAAAACATGAAAAGATAAGAAATTTACATTATTCAATTGATCAAATTGTTGTTAGGTCGTTAAGAATACATCTTGGATAAATATTTATAGATAAAAATACAAAAAACGAATACGAATAGAACGAAACTAGGAAAGGCCAACAACACACTGTAAAAACTAAGAGTAGAGTAGAGAGAACAGTAAGCAAATTCAAACGAGATATACCTAAAACGTTCATATAAAGATGGTATAACCAAAGACCATATAACAAACAAGATGCGGAACGCCATACATATTTTAATTTTTTTTTTCGAATATTACTCTTGTTTTTCTCAAAAAGTTGCTGTATATATGTATGTATATGACAATTTAAATCAGTGTATCGCATGGCCCTATGTCAGGGCTCAGCGAATTTCTCTGCTGTTGCTCTGCCCACACATTCACTCTATCAACATTCGCGCGACTTCGGAACAAAGCTCTTAAAGCACAGCATTAGCGTTAAATAGCTTATTTTTTGTAGTCATAGCCATGCCAGCCATATTACTGAAAATAATTCATATTCATATATAATTGTTCTCATCTCTAAACACTTCCTTTAATTTCTTACACACAGAAATGCAATGTCGCCATGTGTTTGTAATGGTGCGAATCACTGATCTAAAGTTATGCCCGTTATGCATCTTACACATTATATTGTCTTTGGTATAACCAATGCTGAACTCCATTGGAAATAATACTTATTTTATACCTAACCAATGCAGATAATCCTACTCTGTAAGGGTCTAAAACAGATTGCTTTACAAGTTAGCCAAGCTGTTAATATCACGCACAGCAAAAAAAATACTACACTATGTATAAAATTTTAATTTTCTGCATGTTTTTTTTACCTAACTATGTACCTATTTCTTAAGTTTATTCTACAAAATATCGAGGTATATGTATATAGGAATTCAACTTTTTTTAATAGAAGTAAAACTGTATTGCCTTACTTTTGATAATAGATAAGAGTCTCTACAATTGAGTTGAATTTCTAGGTATTTCGATTATCAAAAAGGAACAATTCGGTAGGTAAATGTCTGGTCTGATCAAGGTAATTACTTATGGTCAATGAAAATTGTGGTGACTTATTTGAGTCAATGATTTATGGAGATGATTCGTTGAAATGATTGCCGCCGAAATGCACAATAATTCGCCCAAAAACAAAATAAAAGGCCAGCCAATTTTTAAAAATCATAAGGGATAAGAAATTGAAACCAAAGCAGTGAAACTTTTAAACCAGTAATTAAAAATGTAACGAATTTTGTTTGTTTAGTTGTTTTGCGTTTTTTTTTTTTTTTTGTTAAATTACTCAAGTGTATACCTCGTTCCGAGCGGGTCATTCGAGACCGAGACGCAGCCGTCCGCTGAGGGGCGAGGACTCGATACAGACGCGCTTTTGGTATGACCCTTGCCAGTGGAAGCTGCCGATCCACTGCTGGAAATGTGCATGTTTCAAGTTTTGGGCCGAAAAATTGGTAAAATCGTATTCGTAAATATGGCTTTGTTTTCTTTTTTTTGTGGTTTTAAGAGTTACAAGTTTTGGAACCGAAATGAAACGAATGTGGAAATAAAATGAAGTAATTTTTCGTACAACCAAAAAGAGAACTGAACTGTGCATGACTAACTATGTATATATATACAATATAATGTCGCTTTGTATTCCCGTGGAACCTTTAGACGATCTCTTCTATCGATGGGAGTAGTGTGGGTGTGAGCTGCTTTCTAACCTCAGGATCGGCAAAATATCCGATTCGAGTGCAAACCAAAGGCAAACGAAAAAAACGATTGGGTTGACAGGCGGCTTGCGTCTCAGCTACCAAACTGACTGAACAACTAAATAAGCCTCTGCCAAAAAACGGGGAATGTGATGCAAACAATAACCAGGGTTTCCCCGTATAAACTAGAACTACATATATAGGGGCAACGAGAAGGCGCTTTACAACCGGCTCAACTCTCACGTACTTTGTCTCTGCAGGAATAACATTGGTTTTCTCCGTCGACGATGTCTTCTCGTACAGCGTGGTGGAGCGGCGTGGAATGATGCCACTGGTGCCGCTAACTGTGCGATTGCCGTTCGTCGGGTCGTACTTCGTTGCCGTTCGCGGCTTGGCGGGACTGTTCAGTGCTGTTAAGAAGAGAAGGGGTATTTAAATTAGTAAAGTTTCTTCTGTATACTCGTAATATGGCTTGCCCTTACTTGTGTCTGCCGTGGTGAGCATCTTTTGGGTGGCCGAAGCAGGTCTCTGATTTTGTGCGGCAAGTCGCGCTGTATTTTCTTTAATCGTAGCCGAATCGATGGTGTTTTGACGCTTAAAGTTGCTGCCACTGCGAAAAGGGGATAATAAATGAATTAAATTTTGTTTTTCAGGGCTTGTAAAGATTGACTCCTCCTTACACTGACGCTCGATCCGCCGCTGATCCTGCAGCATTGTAATTATTGCTTGGATTTACAGAACCGACGCCTCCGCCAGCCGCCGCCGTCGCAGCCACAGCTGCTGCCGCGTTTGTCGGTCCAACGCCTTTAATTAAAACAAAATCAATTAGCATAATATACATTTAGCAGGTAATTTAGCAACCATAAAAGCTCGCTCTCCTTGAATTATTTTAATACAAATAGCTTTAATTTCTTCCTTATACAAACGAGCAGGTCAAGCGTACATTATCACAGATTACAACGATCTTTTAAAGAGATTTTTTACGGTTTAAGTTGTCAGTAATTCAATATAAATCAGTGTTTAACTACATTCGTATGATTAAAGTCTTTCCTAAACATTCAATTTGTTAGTTCTTTAATTCAACTTGAAAATACGAAAGGAAATATGACAGAGAGAGAGAGCTTGTAAGGTTTCAAAAGAATAAAATATAGATCGTTAGCCCCAAAAGCGGGACTTACGCAATGTTTCCGCACCGGACGAGGCTCGGCGACTGGGCTTCGTGCTGGACGCCGATATGCTCCGATGGACACCCCGATGCGTGGGACTCTGCACACTCGCACTGCCCGCGTTGGCGCCAGCATCATTGCCCGAGATGTTGCGCAGTGAGAGCGACGACCCAGACCGCGATCCGTCACTTTCCGGCTGCAGAAAAACGAGACTTTTCTTTAGCACCTTTAGGAGCCCAGCAATCAATCTGCTTCTCTACTTACGTCCGTGCTCTTGCGTCCCAGCAGCAAATACGTGGCGAACACGTCGTCGTAGCGCACCTGCGAGAGCGAAGCCTCGATATCCTGCCGATTATAGCCCATCGCGACTAGAGCTTCTGAGCATCGCGATGCGGAAATAACAAAACAGATTGGGCGTGAGATTGGTTGTAGGTGGATTTTCAGGACATACTCCGATAGAACATTTAGTACATTTATTAGATAACGCATGCAAATTCATTACGGATACATTATTATGTTTTGTTTTTTTTGTGGCATCATCCAGCCGGAATTGTGTGTATTTTTTCTTCGCCTCCAAGTGAACTGAGAATTTTGGATTACAAAACTAGGAATGATATATTATCTTAAAGGTGGCCATGCAGCTAGCGAAATGAAAACTATACACCGCCGTGGCAGGACCCAAACCGGATGCAATTATCAGCCCTATCAAAAGAAGTCGAATTGAATTCAATTTGAAGTAGAAGTAAGTGAGCATTTTCGCAGAGAACTACGTTTATTTCTCTCAATTTAATTCAGCGCGTGTGCAAAATACAAATGGTTATTCACAGTGGCAACAACAATTAAAAAACACACACACAGAAAAAACCAAAGAAAGTACACAAAATAAATATCAAGTTTCCCTCTTGGCTGGCTGCTGTACAAAATTTAAATTGATTTATTCGATATTTTATCCGTTCTCTTGAGCCGTCGGTTGGCTATCTGACGACGACGTTGCCTCTTCCAGGATATTCTGTTTGATTGTTTTTGGTTTTTTTTTGCGGACAGAAAGTGAGAAAGAGAACAGAGAGTAGAGGTTGGGGGTTAATGCGGCAAGCTCTCTGTTTGCCACTACATTCACGGAATGGATTGCATACATTTTTGGGTGGCCGCGGCACCTTCCGCTCGTCGATCAGAAAATTCACCATCAACATCAAGTTGTATGCACTACGCCGTAGCGACAGAGAATTCTTGACACCGGTTTGTGACCCCGCAGCTATGTGTGAGAATTTACAAAACGAAAAACCCTTAATGGCATATACATATATTTAAGGGATAACAACACAAACCAGCAATTCAACTACAACAACGAAATCAAAAACAACAGCATTTCGATAAGGAATAAAGAGTCGACACAAAAATATTAGTAAGATTACGTAGCAAGAATACAAAAGAGGTAATAAATAGAAGCAATTGGCAGGCAGAACAACTCCATTCCACACACACAATTCTGTTAATAATATTAGTAATGAATTTCGTATACAGTACCCGTCTTACCTATCCGCTTGGGATCGGCTAAATCGGCCTTGGGCTCAATGTAGGGCTTGAGCTCGTCCTCCTCAAACCCCATGTTCATCCACTTGTCGCCCATTATTGTTTCCAGACTAGCACGCTTTGCGGGATTCAGTACTAAGAATTTGCGGAGCAAGTTTTCGCAGTCAGTCGACATATAGAAGGGAATTCTGCAAGCATATATTATGTAAGATTACACGAAGATATTAAGGATTCACGGCCACCCACCTATATTTGCCTCTGAGCACACGCTCGCGCAGCTCCCTTAATGTGGAGCCGTCAAAGGGCAGGGAACCGCTCACTAACGTATACAGGATGACACCCAGCGACCACACATCGACCTCGGGTCCATCGTACTTCTTTCCCTGAAACAGCTCTGGGGCAGCGTACGGTGGACTGCCACAGAACGTGTCCAGCTTGGAGCCGGGCGTGAACTCGTTTGAAAAGCCAAAGTCGGCGATCTTGATGTTCAGTTCGCTGTCCAGCAAAAGGTTTTCAGCTTTTAAGTCCCTGTTTTGAAGAAGAGGCAAATGTTTGAGTAAAAATAACCCTACAATTAATAATTTTGAATGTTTACCTGTGTATTATTCTCTTTTGATGACAGTATTGCACAGCTGAGACAATTTGTCGAAACTTAACGCGTGCCTCCTTCTCCTTCATGCGTCCATGTAGAACCAGATAGTCGAAAACTTCGCCACCCGACGCATACTCCATGATCAGATACAGAGTCTTCTCCGTTTCTATTACTTGGAACAATTTAACTATGTTGGGGTGATCCAGCATCTTCATTATTCTAACCTGTGATGGTCGTAGGAACACGGTTAATCATACAGGAGATCACGAATTATCGTCAAGATATAAACACATACCTCTCTGAAGAGTTTCTGAAGTGACCCAGGATTGAGTTGGGTCTTGTCAATTATCTTGATGGCCACCTCCTTGCCGGTGGGCAGGTGCTTAGCCAGTTTCACCTTGGCAAAGTTGCCCTTGCCAATCGTCTTGATGAGTTTGTATTTGCCAATGTGCTCCTCCGTAGCACGCCATCGCATGGGAGCACTACTCCGCATCTGCATGTTAGGCGAACCCTGTAATAATAAGGTAATTTAACCATAAGTACATTTCGTTTTTTCAAGTGTGTAATAAGGACTACATCCCCCCAAAAAGGTCCTAGTTAAAATAGTAGGGGTTTCTGGAAGATGATGCTCTTACTATAAGGGTTCTTTCCATTCAAAAATCTTTTGTTTATATAAATTAATTGTTTGGTAATAAGAATTTAAGCTCCTAAAAGTTATACTGGAATTCCTATATAATTATTTTATTTTATAATAAAACTAATCCCTTTTTTTCCTCCCTAGAGGCTTAATAATGTTTACCTGTGCAACATGGTTGCTATATACATTGCTGCGATTCGTCACCACGCTGGGAGCGTGGCTACTACCATGGTGTCCCACCGGCGGTGGATGAGCAGCCCCTGACCTAGACTCAGATCCCGAACCATGCGTCGCAGTGGATCTGGGATCCGTGCTAGCTCTGGCTGAGCTGCTGGTCGTTACATGATCCGTCTTAGTGGAATTATACGGCGGTATGGGCGCCACAATTGGTCGCTCCGAACGGCGCTTAGAGGTGGCCGCACTGCTGCTGGTCGTCCCTGAAGCACCTGATCCTCCTCCTCCTCCCGAGGACGCCTGTCGGTGGGAGGACTTTTGTGCCAGCAAGGCTTCGAATTGCCGCAAATTCTCCTCTCGTCGTTTGGCCGCCGAAATGGTGGTGGCCGTCACCTTGGATGGTGCCACTCCGTCCACCACACTGCTGCTGCTACCTCCGCGACTAGCCGACCCCCCGGAGGTGGAGGTGGATGCGGTGAAGGAACTTCTGACCGCCGGAGTCGGGGCGGTACCGGCTGGCCGCCACACTGCCGGCTGCTTCTCGTCCTGCAGGTGCTGCTTCTGCTTGAGAGTGGCACGCATGGCCAGCACGGTATCATTGTTCTTCGTATCGGAGGCGGTGCGTGCCAGCTTGGCCTTCACGGCACTCGATCCGCCAGAAGCTGCCGCCGAGTTCTTGGAGTAGGCACCAATCGAATTACGACCGTCGCTGCCCCGCTGGAATTCCGAGAGCATCAGCTCGTTGCTGGCATCTAGTTCGCCGGCTCTGCGGCCGCCTAAATACTGGAAATCGTTCTCCGAGGACATATCACTGATGCCCGGCCGCAGCAGGTTCTCCGTTTCGCCGTAGCGCTTGCTCTGCTTGCGCTTTATCTCCATCTTCATCACGTCCATCGAGGACTGCGAGTTTTGCTGCTGCTGCTGCTGCTTAAAGCTCTCTTCCACGTTGTGGATGTGCTTCTCGATGGAGCCGAGTGCGAAGGACACCCCAGCATCGTCCTCGGTGGACAGGAGGTTGCGTGGCGCCGGCAGCTTCTGTTGGCGCTCCAGGGCCCGGGGCTGCGGAAGGGGCTGGAGCGTGGGAAGGGCAGATACTGCTATCCGGGGCAACGGAGCTGCCTTGACTTCTCGTCGGCGTAGCTCCACAACGCTGTCGTCGTCGACGATTGCGAGGGATCCGAGATCCTTGGTGGCAAGATATGTTCGTTCCACTTCCGTTTCTGGCAAGTTGTCACTGCTGCTGTTGTTGTTGTTATTATTATTATTTTGGTTGCTGGCGGAACTGGAGGAGGGCGAAACGCTGAGCTTGGGCGGCGCCGGTGCCGCCCCCTTGCGGGCGGCATACAGGCGGACACTCTTCCTGGTAGTGTCGCCGCGATTCAAGTCCGGAGTCGCTCCAGTGCTGCCGGTGGCCTCCATTGCGCTCCTCTCAGTCTTGCTTTCGGCTTTGGTTTCTCTATATTTTAGCTGCTGCTCCTTTTTTCTGTTTTCTTTCTCTTTTGTCGTGGCACTATCTTCGTCGCGCGCGCGTGTTTATGTGTATTAGTGCACCAGTACTTGTTGCTCGGAGAGATCGCAACTTTTCTTTTTCTTTCTCTTTGCTCTTCTTTTTGCTTTCTGTTTATTGTTCTTACACTGTAAGTTTAGTTTCGAGAAAATTATTGAATGGGCTTTGTGTCAGAGTGTGTGTGTGAGTGTGTGGCAGCTTGAGATTTCGCTTTGCAACTGTGTTTTTTCTTTTTTGGTTCTTTAGTTTTCGGAAGTACAATGCAATGCAACACACCTACACCTACACACACAGCGTGTGTGTTTACATTTGGCTTTCTAAATTCTCAACGGCGCTTTTGTTTGTTTTTTAATATATTTTTTGTCGCTAGTCGCAGTTGTTGCGCATTAAAACCTCGAAAATGAATTAAATACACAGGCAGCAGCAACTTCCATTTATATATATGTATGCATGAGTGTTGCATTTGCGAGTGTGTGCGTTATATTTACGACAACAGGCGGACAAGAGCTAATCTGTCTCCCCGGTGACACTGAAATAAACACATAGCTATGTGCGGGAGCGAGAGGGAGAGCTATACCTACACACTCCCCAAAACGGACCGAGAGGTGTGGTGGAGCAGGAGGAGGGGAAGGGAGAGGGTGAGCCAGAGAGCGAGAGAGTCGGGCACCTACACGCACACACCTGTGCGAGGTGAGCTAGGTTAGTGTGTGTGCGTAAGTGTGTTTGTTTTCTCTCGCTCTCTGCTGCCGCTGCTGTTGCACAAGCCCAGCTGAGATGCTCTCGCTTGCTCGCTCTCTCGCTCTCCCTCGCACTCGTGTGTCACGCTTTTCTTGCTTTCCCCCCTCCCCAACCCGCTTCCCATAGCAATGCCAAGCTCTTTTTTCGTTTTTATGATTCATTTGCCTTTTCGCTATTTTCCTTTGTTGCTTTAATTACTGTCTAAATAGTTACACTGTGGCGGAGATCTACACAAGTATCTGAAAATATGTACGTTCGTTAGTTTTCAACGTTTTTTTTTCGTTTTTTTTCTTCGTCACTGGTTCAGTGAGCAAAGCGAAAAGCTCCAATGCACACGCACACACACAGCCACAGCTGGTTTCTCACACACAAACACTGACACAAATGAACTACTTTTAGACAATTGAGCCGACTTTTTCACTGCTGAAAAACAGTTAGGTTATATATTTTGTGCTTGAGTGTATGGGTTTTGCTTATTGCTTTTTCACTTTGACTTTGACAATAAAAAAAATCACATTTCGCGCAAATCCCGATTATTAAAAGGTTCGTTTCGTCAGTCGCCCGGTTGCTGGTTGGTTGGAGTTCTTTAGCCGCGCTTATCTTATCGGAGGCACGCGGCTTTCGCAACTTTTCGCACTCGCTGTATCGAATTATAGCCTGCTCCTCCTTCTGCTCTGTAACTCTGACGTAAACGACGACCACTACTGACTTCAGCGAAGGGAAGCACAACAACACACACGGAAAACACACAGAAGACACAAAATATACGGCCGCAAGCAACAGCTCAGCAGCCAAAGAGCCACTTGGCCACACCAGAGCACCACTAGCACCAGCACCAGCACCAGCAGCGGCGTCAGCAGCAGAAGCAGAAGCAACTCAGCACTCAGCAACTCAGCAACTGGAACTGGAGTGTCGGAGAGCGAGAGCGAGCGAGTACTCCAAAGCACGGAATCAGAGACGTTGGCGTCAACTGCGACCGAGACTGCGACAGCGGCGGTAGCTGAGCCGTCGGCCTTAATACACACATAGACAGACCCACACGATCAGTGGGCAGCAGATCTCTCTCCACAACTACCACTAACCGCCAAGCGCCAAGTATCTGTGCATCTATTCTCCTACAAAAGAGCAGCCCCATTTGGAGCGCTGATTTACGAACGCGGAGGTGTGCCTGTGTGAGTGTGTTTCACTGATATCACCTGAGCGTAACGCTGAGAAGGAACGGTGTTAACAGTGTTTGCTGCCGCAGATTAGCGGAGTGCGCATGTGCGCAATATACGGGTTCCCTGGGTTACGCAAAGCGCTTCTTCCTCTTTATACGTCTAATACTAATTCGATCGGACACATCGGTTGTGTTATCTCTAAGATCAGGAAAGGAAAAACACGTAGAACTTATTTTAGACAACAAAGAAATCCCCCTTGGAGCGACATATTATTAGTACTAATCCCCCCGCCAGATATGTCCTGACTTACGCTATGGCAACAAAGCAATTTAGGTAATTATCAAAAAAGGGTTCTACAAAATAACCCCAAAACAACAAAGGAACTACATACAGTTTAAAACTAACGTCACCAATAGTTTATCCTAGTTATTCTAGGAGCACATTCTTAGCCTTACGATTTAAGCTATAAAGCAAAACCCCTTCAAACCATAAACAATAAAGTCTAAATACAGTTCCCAAAATTAAGCCACTTCTCTCATTGATTAACTCTTCTCCACAATCATCTATCTAGATTCTGGAAGTAAAAACCCCCTACTACACACTGAAACTAATACAGATTAAGTAGCTAAAGAAATCAGCCCACTGATGTCTTTAATTGAGCAACTACATACAACTTCCTCCTTTCGTTGAAGTACTATATATGTATATATTATCTCTAGAAATCAGAAAATGAAATAAACGTAGACATAGAAATATCTCAACGATCGTCCTACGCTTTAGAACCGGCCACTTAAGTTATCTACCAAGAAAGAGATTTCTTTAAAATAACCCTGAGAAATTTTCAAACAAAAACAATCCAAGCTTGATTACAAATAAAGAAAGGTTCCTTAAATATCTTTCAAAAACAAAATGAACTCTCGATGGATCCCTAAGAATTGCCTTTAAATTAAATCCCTGTTTATTCTTATTTATAAAGAATAAGTAAGATGCCTATAGAGATCCAGTTTATGATTTTACATAGTATCCTCTATCTACATCAGTAAACTAAACCAACACTATAGTTTAACAAGGGATCGTAGGTGAACGCTTCATAAGAAAACTAGATAATAATTGTATAAACCTTGTCAATTGTTTTCCAAAGTATACATTATATAAAAAATCTATATTTTTTCCTTTTCCACCGAATTGGTATCCAACCGATGATTGATGATAATATTATTAAAGATTAGTATTTCTACAACTTTCGACATCGTAAGTACAAAAGGAAGACGAATTTGCATTTACTTCCTAACAAATGTGTCATCAAATGGGGAAAAGTTGTTCTATCGTTTAACTTGTTTATTTGTAATTAGTTCAGTAACTGAATTCTAGGTCCAGATGAAAAGGGAACTAAGCTCTGTATGAATATACAAAGCGATATAATGGAATGAGTAAATAAAAACAGAAGCTAGAACTGTGATGCAACAGGACCTAAGCTATAGCACATTATCTAATAATGGTATATGAGTAAACAAATAAAGTGCCAAACAGGGAAGCTATTCCTCCGTTGCTCTTAGATAACAGAAAATGTCTAATATGCTTATTGGATCATTCCGTTTTCAACATGCGCCAAGTCAAGTTGAGTTCAATTAGGTAGTACGAGGTATCTACTAGCCGAACAGCTCGGACGTGTCCGTATTAATTGAGCTAATTGAATAACTTGCAGCTTAATCTACATTAAAACAAGACAACGAGATTTCAGTCAAGCCTTTCAAGTCCAAACAAAAACATTAGAGAGATACGGCTCCAAGTTACGCTTGTCCAGCAGTGACAGCAGAGAAATGTAATGAGGTCAACAACTATTATAAACTGCATCCGACTTGCTAACTCTATACGGCGATTATTTAGATCTAGACCCATAATCCATAAACCTATTTAGATGATATATTTAAGGTCCTGCAATGGAAGGTGCGCTATTAGATTGAAAAATATTAGTTTCCGTATGGATTATGAAGAATCAATGTGTGGGGGGAGTAACAAAAATCTGAAATAGAACAAAATCCGTAATCAAAATAATAGAAATGTCATTAAACGAATCGTAAATCTTTCGATTGTGGAACACTAACCAAAACCGTAACAGATACAGACACTGTGGTATGCAAAACAACAACAAAACAGCGATTACGATTAGATTGAATGAAAAAAAAAACGGTGGTAAGGTGAGAGTGATGGCAAACACGACAACATTGTAGAAAATTCGCAGTGTTCGTACATGAATTGGCGAATTGTGAGGACCGACAAGTTTTATGGCTCTTAAGAGGACCTAAATCACAACAAATATAGCCCTAAAGCATCAGCAAAATAATCAACAAGGTCAAGTGTTCTTAGACAGACCATTGGAGTTTAATAAAACCCTGCTTATCACTACAGATAAATAATAATCCCTTTGATTTTTATAGTATAGAGTCAGTCCCCTTTTTTACATATTCCACCCATGACCATTAATACGTACCCTCGAGGTTCGCGCCCTTTCACTGGATGATGTGGCCTCCTTGGCCTTGGGCCTCTCAGCTTTGCTGGTGGCAACGATGGGCAGGCCGCCATTCTCGATCATCGTCACTACGATCTTATTATTCCGACTGCTGACAGTACCACCACCGCCTCCTCCGCTGGTGCCGTAGGATGAATTTCCTGCCGCAGATGCTGCATTCGTGGCCGCCAGGTTTTTCTGGCGCATGGCGTTCGAGAGTCGCTGCTTCCGTTCCGCCCGAGCCTCCTCCTTCTCCCTCTGCAGCTTGGCAATCGTGGCGGGCGTGTGGCTCTTGGAGCGCTTGAGAAATCTCATCAACTGGCTCTTCATATTGGTCGCTGCACTCCCGTTGGCATGGCCTGCAACGTCGCCGATTTCCTCAGCCTTGGAGGAACGTCGCGATATCTGAGCCTTAGTGGGCACCTCCAGGCGACGGAACACTCCATCGGCCATGCGCACAAAACAGCCCTCTGACATTTTGTGAAACGAATCCGACGGAAGCTTGTGGTAATCGCCATTGGGGCTGCGGTAATAGCAGTGATCCGTTCGATGATAGCCATCGCCCGCAATGTAAAACTCGTTGCGTCCCTCCTTGGTCGGATTACCCACAGAGGAGGAATCGGCGGCCAGGTCGTCAGTCTTGGCACTGCGATCCACCCGCAGCTGGAAGGCCATCAATTGGGTGGTGCTGGTGCTGCTGCTACCCGCCGCCTCCTCAACGGTTGTGGGCAAGGCGCTACCACTGGCCCCCTGACCTGGAGCCGCGGCCGGCTTAAGCTCGCTGATCGTCACCGGACGCCGCTCCGGATTCTTGCGCATTATGCTGCCATTGCGAAGGAGCGAGTCGCGCAACAGGGAGAGCTCATCCTTGCGCAATGGCTGCACTAGCGTGGGGTAATGCTTCGACGACGCCGACGTCGTGGACTTGCGAGTGGAGGTACGCCGATTGCCGAATTGTGGAGCTGCCAGTTGGGGTTCCTCCTTGTTGTTGTTATTGTGGCCGCCACTGCTGCTTGAGTGCATCTGCCGGTGACTGGATGTCTGGCCCATGGTGCGGCGGGTAAGTGAACTTTGGTCGGTGGCTTTTGATGGTGGGGTATGCGGGGTGTGTAACTCTCGTTCTTGGTGGATTTCGTTAGTGTGCTATCGGTGGATTATTGGCCCAGTTGCGACGAAGCTGTGACACATATTCCCTTGTTCTTCGCGTTGGCAATTCTCACCGCTACTTTCGTGAGTAAACATTGAGAGCCCTGAACGCGGCAGGTTGTGTGCATAATATAAAAGTATGAATAAATTTGGTCCGTCGGTGTGTGTCTGGTTTGATGGAACAATCAAAATTCAGCTTGGCGCAGCTTTGTTGCTTTTATTCCGAAAAGTCCCTCTTGTTAAATTCTATTAGAGCACAATGAGCGAACATTGAAGACTCAGCGGCAGTAAAAGTCACTGGCTCAGTCACAATCACAGTCACACAACACAGATTTTATTTTTACACAATTCGGATTGGTTTAAAATGCACAGAGAAATAACATTTGCTAAATTTGGTCATCTGTCATGTTGGTTTTTATATATATATTCTTTGAGGCATATAACCGTGTTAACTCAAGTAAATCGCCCTTCTATTTCTGATTCTTTGTTATTATCCCCTAAGGATTTTTTTGTAGGGTCTTGGACATTGATGCACTACGGTCAGTACACTCAAAAGGCTAATGCGACACGCAGCACGTGCTTGTTAGGGTTCCGTTTTAATAGTATTTTACTAGAAAAAAGTAGTGAAAATGTTGATTGATAGGCCAAACCTAAGGGCATTTTTATCTAAGTTTTACAGTTTAAGCTTTTCACTTTTTCCTTGTTTTTCTTTACTTGCTTTATAGAAATCTTGCTGCTATAACTTTAATATTGGCAAAAATGTTCCTTACACAACCCACGTTATATATGTTTATATATTTTCTTATCTGATTAATTTTAGTTTAATATTAATTACGGAATTAAACTCAAAATTATTATTTTAGTAATTAGTTAAAGATTAAAATTGCATTTAGTTGTCTACACATTAAAAAATTTACTTTCTTAAGTAATTTCTTATTATATCTTATTCCTTTTTTCAAGTTTTTAAGCAATTTATATTTAGAGTTAAATCATATATTTGAATATGTATTTTTAAGATATTTCCTTTGAATATAATATGTTGACGATCCTTTTTTCGCAATTGTTTTTTTTCTCTGTGCATACACCATGGATTATCTTTCTGTTCTCCTCTCTCTCCCTTCTTTGTAGATCTCGAATATTTGCAAACTTGTTGCTTACATGACTAACAGGGTGCGTGGAAAGGGGGGTTGGGTTGGCGACGAAAGGTCGGTCGGTGGGTGGTTTTAGATAGAAACAGACACTTGTCGCTCTCTCTTATCAGTTATCGCACTTTACACATCTGCCTCTGTGTGGGTTTGTGGGTGAGCTTGTGTGGTTTTGTGGACATAAGACACTCGCGATAAGTTCCACACGCGTTCCAGCTTGACTGGCGACTGTGTGCGCGTGGATCGCAAGCCTTGGCACGCCCGATGGCTGCAAAGGCGAAAACGCAGATACAGATAGTAGCTGACCAGCAACAACAACAAAATCAGCGTTAAAGAGACAACGCGATGAAGCCCCACACGTTGGGGCAAAAGCTATTTCTGTTATTCCTTCTCGCCCTCGCCCTCGCCCTCGCCCTCGCCCTCTCTCTCTCTCTCTGACTCTGACTCTGTCTCTCTTCTAGTTACCTCGTTTACGTTGTTTAAGCGTTACTTACACGCACACAACCGCAAAAAGTCTGTTGCTTTTGCGTGTGTGTGCGAGTAGGAATTTGTTCATTTTTCTTTCCTTTTAGCTTTTCATTCCGCTTTCATTCTTTTTGCTTGCACTACTACTTGTTGTTGTTGTTGTTGGACTGGTATTTTATAATTAAATTAACTTATCACCCGCAATTGGCTCATTTCTCAATGTATATTCTGCGAGATGAAGTGCTGGCTTAAACGGATATATTTCACTGGAACTGCAACACACACATACACATCTTGAGTAGTACACACACAAACATGCCAAAAGCCAAGCTGACGCTGGAAGTTTCATAAATTAAACACTATTTAACCGAATTTAATTCGAAAATAGAGCCCGCCGCACACGTGCGTGTGTACTTTGTACATATATTTAGTGACTGTAAATTGTGACTGTGACTGATTCGCGGTTCCCGTGACCTTTTCCCCGCTTCAATTTGGTTTATTTCAAGCTGCGTACTCATGCCCTTGATTTCATTCTGAGCTGCGCGCTGATCAGATCAGATTAGCCAGTGTGTGACGTTCTTTATCGCGGATGTTGTAACTCGGAATCAGGGATCGGGGATTGGGAATCGGGATTGAGATTAAAGCAGCCAACTGCGCGTTTGCTGCTCTTATTGTAATCTCCACTATATTTACACTATATTTTCCCGTTTTTTTGCGTTATTTTGTATTGTTTTGACGTAACCTACGTCGTCGTCCCTTGTGCTTGTGCGATAATAAGTAGTGGGCGAGGCGAATTAAAAATTGGAAAGGGGAAGAAAGAAGTGAAAAAAAAACAAAACCCGATAACGATACAACTACAATATCGGTGGAGAGCGACGGATAATGACAAGCGAAACCGAAACAGAAACAACGGCGCTGCGAACGCGACGGTGACCACACGAATGAAGTGGAACTTAATACTAAAACAAGCTTTCGACCATCGGCTGTGCTGCTGCTGTTTGGCTGCCATTGTGGACTGGGGCTGTGTACGCGCCTGTGTGTGTGGATGGTGTGTGGCTGTGGATGTGGCGAGCGAGCTTGGCATTTTCGCCAAAGTTCTGCGACTGGGGAAGGTCGTTATTGTTGTTGCCGATTTTATCCAAGACAACAACGACACACCCTACGACGAAGCGAATGCAATCTGCAGGTAATTACAGGTGATTCATAGCAACAAACACACGCACAGCAAAACTTGTAGGAACATTGCTCACCAAACATTGAGAAACTTAAAAGAGAAAGAGAACTTGAAAGAGAGAGCTTTGGCAAAGGGATCTCTAGCGAAGAAGCAGAGCCAGCTCCAGCTTGTCTGCGAGCCGAGCTTGGAGCCCACAGAATATCCATTGCAGAAAAAAAAGAATCAAATATGAAAGCATAATAAACAATTCAGCAGAAAAGTTCACGGAAGATTTTACAGTTCCAGATGGGGCCCCCCCAAAGGGTTCTTCAAAAAATAACAATCGGGAAATAAGGTTCTTAGAAAAAAAGCTTGTTTAGACAATATTTCTAGAAAGAGAAATAAGAATCTTGAAAAAATATCCCTTTATCAAAGCTTCGATTGGGAAAAAATCGTTAAGATTCAAAATAGATTTTCGAATCCGATAAAACTGATTGATCAAAGATTGAAAAACGGACTACCCCGGATATTATGGGGTTTCAAAAGTAAAAAACTAAACAAAAGGTCTCAAAATGTACATGGTAAATCTAAACGATAATATCCAAGTTAATACCGAAAGTTGAGACCTTTTATAACTATAGTTCCTCACGATTCCACACCTAACACCCACAAAGGCAGCTAGTTAAGCTTATTTACACACACCATGTGAACTAGCCAAGAATATCAAGTGTGTATGCTCGATAAAAGCACACACATACAATGGAAAAATATTTCAAATCAAAACAGTTATATGCTTGTGTTGAAAGCGCCCGTGAGATCTCACGGATTTGGCTTAGACAACAAAGAGATAGAATGAGATGGAAAAGAAATTAGAAGAGCGAGATGGAGGAATGGATGAGTTGGAAGAATCGAAAAGAATTAAGTATTATAATTGCATTTCTGAATGAATGAACTCGGCTCTGTTGACTCACACAAGTCTCTCCCAAAGAAGATAAATCAACACCACTTAAAAATACGCTATGGGCCGTGTTTGGATTACCAATTAGCAAGTACACTTAGTTTTCTTGCCCTCCATTAGCATTAGGACATAAGACGGTGCTAAGCCACCCACATTTCACTGAAGCCAAATTATCAACCTAATCGTAAATTTATAGAGTAATATAATACATTATCTCACTTTAATTATCAGTGTTAATTTGAGAAGTTAACTATTCGAATTTCGAATTAATGAATGGTTCTTCCGGGACTAATGACTGGTATTGATTATTATAAATTATATATATTTTTTATTTATTATAAAGTTATATATATTATAGATCTTAACATTACAAAAGAATTTATATATATTCTTTTGATACTGACTTGACATTGAATGCACAAATCTTATCTCCGAAATACGTCAATCTGTCCTGGATTTGTTGTGATTTCTTTTAGCATGAAATACATTTAATGGTACAAATAAGCAAATAAATAATAATTACCATAATTATAATATTAAAACAGAATGAAGATGATTTATTTTTTGTATACAAATAAGTTTACCGCCGCCCTACAACAAACTGAGACAAGAGACAAATGGTGTTGACCCCTAAGATAGCTAGCCAAGTTCGAGTCCCCCACCCTATATAATAAATCTTGTTAATTATTCAATAATCAGTTTAAAAGCCAGTATTTGAGTTAATAGTACAAATATTACACTACACCTCTTTTTTTTTACTTTTATAATTTTCAAAACTTGTATATACAAAAATTAGCCTAAATTGAAGTAATTATTGCAACATTTTAATACAATGTTTATTGAGTTTACTTTTTCACTTTTTACTCCCTCTTAATCAATGAATACTTTGGGGGAACCTGAGCAATAGGAGAACGAACATGGCTCCCAAAAGAGACGAATATATTTAGGGACGGAGACGGGGACAGATACGGGAATATTGGCAATTGGATTAAGACTCACCTTGGCGGACGTAGTTCGCTGCTTGATCGCGGAGGGGTGAGCCGAGTGGGTGCTAAGCACGTTCTTGTTGACGGTAGGCGCCACACCGCTGCCAGGTGCATGATGGTGGTGGTGGTTGATCGCAGAGCCAGGCACCGCCGACGAGTTGTTGCTCGACAATCGGGCACCGTCCGTGGTCATGTTGTTGGCCACATGATGATGGTGCTGGTGGCTGTGCTGGTGCGAGTGATTGGTGTTGGCCGATGCCACCGAAGCCGGCGCGGGTGTCACTGATCCCGCTCCCGATCCCGTCGTAGCTGCCGCTGCTGCTGACACTGCTACCGCCGCCGAGGCTGGCGTCGGCGTGGCAGCAGTGCTGTTGCTGCTAGTTGAATTCGAGGACGTTACGATGGGCATCATTGTCGTGTTGGCGGCTGACGTTGTCGTTGGTGGCAGTGACACAATGTTGGCATTGACTGAATCATGCTGCTGCTGCTGCTGCTGCTGATCCTTGACAGAATGCGATGATGTGCTGATCGAGTTGGTGGCGTAGGTGGTGTTTGTGCTGGAGACGGCGGCCAACGGTGGCGTCGCAATTGTGGCACTCGACGCTGGCGCCGCCGGTGCTGCAACGCTGGATGCCGTGCCATTCGACACGCTCTCCCCTGGCAGGGCTTCAGGAACTGGCTGCAATGTGGTACGCATTGCCGTCGACATATTGTTGTCCAGATTAATAATAAGAGATTCTGTGCGTCCACAACAATTGTGAGATTCGAGTATTTTTCAGGGGGAGTCTTTCAAGTTTCGCCGCTTAAGATTAGTCAAATGCCCAGTGGGTTTCTACCATGCATGTAGCTCCTTTCACATCTGCAATAAAGAATAGCCAAAATCAGTAAGAGTTTAAGCAAGTCATTCACGTGCTAGTCCAGACCATTGGTGTTATCAATAACCCCGATAAAGCCGATTGCCGACCTCAAGCCATTAAAATACTAAAAGCCACAATAAGCAATCTCCTTTGTCTACTTTGGGTAAGCAAAACACACACAAAGCAAGCCCATAAGTAACTTTGATCAAGAATAGCACAACCTAGCAATCTCTTAACAATGACATGGTAACCAATGATGATTCAATCACACTTCTTTGCCAGAACGTTCACTAACTTCTTCATTTATATGAAATTATTAGGTCTGACTTTCTTTCTTTCTCAGTTTACTTATTCCACATCATTATTATAACATAATCTCGTGACACAAATCTGATTTAATATCTTGTTTCATTATTTGCGTAACCAACAAATTAACACTCATTTCCTTATGCCTTTAACAAATTACGTGGTCTTTCTTTCCACTTAATAACATATTCTTATCATATTTCTATACATTATTCACTTTGAACTTAAGTTTAATATTTGGAGAGTAATGAACTATTGAGTTATCGCTTGGCAAGTAGGGAAATCCCCTGCCTTGACTTCTACAAATACAATTTCCGATTGATTTTATTCGGTATGTAGTCGTCGGCCAGGAAGTCGATGACACTCTCAATTTCAGCCTTCAGCTGAACCTCCTGCATTATGCGCAGCTCCTGGCGCACTCCCGGCTCCAAATCGCTGCGAGCGAGGAGGTCATTGATTTTTTTGTTGTCGCCGGTGCCCAAGGCAACAGCCTGGCGGCCGAGCACCGGAATCTCGGAGGGGTGGAGCCCAATCCAACGCAACGAAGGTGTGGCAAATCCATGGATGGCAAAGCTCATGGCCTTAGAGCCGTGTCGATATGTATGCATTATCTCGATGCCAAAGGGATCGGCATCTACGAGAATGTAAGCAGGCAAGCGGTTCTCTAGCGCCAATCTATGCACAATCCGCCGGGTACAACAATCCGGGTATCCCTTGCCCGTTATAAGGATCAAGTTTCGGCCGAAGGTTGAAAAGATGTTTCGGGATAAAAGACTCTCGAAAATCGACTCCTTTTCCACAATAAGCACCAGCTCCGCCTGCGTTTCAATGCTCTCCACCTTCTCGGGATCCGTGGGTAGCGTCATGGCGCCACCATATGAGCTGCAGTCCAGCACATCTCCATTGACCATCAGCAGCTGAACATTGCCTGCGTGGGAAGCCAATCGATCAGCAATCAGGATCAGGAGGTGGCCTTTTGGGCTACTCACCTGCCATCAAGCCCTTGGAGGCGGCCAGAACACCCAGCTGCAGCGGGGCAGTGCCTAGCATGCGGCAGACATCCAGCCGAGCAAGTGCTATCTTAGACTGCGAGCGGATCAGCTGCGGATCGGCGTAGTAGAGTCCACGGAGAGTGCAGCTACCTCCGTGCACCTGCAGTCGATGGGTCTGGGCCAGCATGTATATCAGCAGACAGAAGCTGTGCCGGCTTCTGCGATTGTTATACGACACGCGTCTAAAGGCTCCGGTTGCGACGACTGCCGACGGATTCCGGGGAACCCTTAAAGTTGCGTTGCCACGCACCAAGTTAGCTATAAGCTCCAGGGCAATCCGTTCTAAGTTCTCAGCAAATTCACCCATGTTCTTATTAATATTACGTTTTCTGTTATTAATACCAATCAAAGCTGTTCTTTTGTACTCTTTAAATATACAAATTGTATAAATTAGGCTTATAGAATATATTTTAGTAGTAATTAATACTAATATTGTGTTAATCATAGCTTTTTGCAGTTTGACAGTGCCTTTTCCAAGAAACACTTCTTGTTAATGATTCATTATCATTTCTAGTACCGAATGTACGTGAATGCTTTGTGATTCATGGCTATATTCAGCTTATAAGTAGTAAATTGCACTTATTCAACTAATGGATCTAAGAAACAGCATTATAGTAAACCTTTTGTGGATTCATTCAGCACTAATTAATATCTCACTCTGGCAATTAACACAAATAATTCTTTCTGGGAGCTAATGAAAATTTTAAGCAACTAAACTAACCTAACTTCGTTTCCTTTGTCATTGAAGAACTTTGCCAGATTTTCTGGAAATAACACAGTTTGGAGGAAGGAGGAAAATGCGGGGCAGAGGGCTGAGGGGGGTTTGAAAGAGTTTTTTGGCAGAGTGTTGGAAATATGTAAGTGCTTTTATTGATCGCAAATTAATTGGGGAGAGGTGCCACGCCCCCGTATCCAAAGGGGCTTGCATTTTTAATGCTTTTCCGTAAAGGAAAATGCGTGTGTGTGTGTTTGTGGCTGTGGAAATTGTGGGCCGCCGTACACACGCACACCCGCCCTCCGGCCGACCTACGCACAGTAATATTTCATAAATACATTCACAAGTATGTACGTAAGCAAATCCGTTGTATGTAAGTGGGGGAAAAGTTGATTCTCGGGCGGAACTTACATACGAAAATAAGTGGGTTTTGCCCATACACTTTTGTATAGTTTGTAAAAGTTTATCGCGTAAATTGTTGCGTGGAAACATTTCGAGGGGGGTTATAAATAATTTCCGAAAGGAGCTTGCCGTCTAAAAATAATGAAGCGCGAGCAGCGCGACGCAACGCTACGAAAATTCCCTTTCCGTGAAAACAACTGTTTTTTAAAATTTAACACACACATTCGAATACGCACTCGCGAAAGAGACGACGACGACACCACAGACGTTGAAGGAAAAAAAAAAAAGAGAGTGGGTGAGGAAGAGGGCGACAATTGTACCATAAATTTATGTGAATTTCTTTATTCGGTCTTTCTTTTTTGTATGTGCAGAAAATTGTACTCGTTGTTACAGAGCACGCACACAAGAGTTTATTTTGCGTTGGGCCGCAAAGCGGGGGCGGTGGTCTGGTCGCCTCTCTACGCTCTTTCTCTCTCTCTCAGTTGGCGGACAGGAGAGTGGGAGTGCGAGGGGAGAGAGTGGGAGCAGGGACAACGCCAACGAATGGGCAAGAAAAACTAACGAAAGAGAGCAGGCGGAATGGAACGGAACGGAATGGCAGCCCCTTAAAGTATTGATTTGCTGGCGGTGGCGGTGGCGCTGCCACTTCTTATACTTACCAATCAAATAAAATTTCCGATCCGATCGGCCAAGAAAAGCTGGGACGTGGTCGGTAGCTCGCTCGCTCGCTTGCTTGCTGCTCTGCCCCCTCGCACTCACTCTCTCGCTAGCTGAAAGTTGGGGCCATCGATGTAACGCATTATTATTTAATTCGCTGCCGTCTTTTGTTTTCCGTTTTCCGCTTTCCGTTTGCCGTTGTGCTTTTCCGTTTTTCCGATTTTCCGAAAGTGGTTAGTGGAAAGGCCGACTTTTACCGAGCGACGACAGCGACACACACAACGAAATGCAAATGCAATACATATCTTTCTCACTCGCCCGCTCCCGCTCGCTCGCTCGCTAGCTGGCTCGCTCTCTCGCTCGCAGCAGCTCTGCTTTTCAATCAGATTTTTCTTTACTTTTCGTTTGCTTATATTCTTATCGCGTTGATGCCTTCGAACCGTCGTCCCGTCACCGATTTTCACTTAAAGTAAGAGTATTCGAAGTCCTGTCCCTCCTCACTGCACCACAATTGGCAACAAATGGAAATTCGCTATATATTCTCGTATTCGTAAGCTATGTATCCGCGATGGGTAACTTGATATATTAAGACGGGCGACAGCAGCTGAATGACTGCCGCTGGCGGGGGCAACAACTTCACGTACGACGTTTGTCCGACACACACGCAATGCAGTTAAATATTACTATTTTCCTTTGGCAGCAACAAATGTATGGACGTCTTTTTCTTTCCCCAAAAAAATTCACATTACGGCAGCCATATTGTGTAGGGATGTGAAAATATATCAAAATATCAATATATCGATATTTTTTAATAAAAATAAATATTTATATCGTGATATTTTGTTAACCCGAAATATCGAACATCGCTATTTCTTAATATATTTTTGATATTTGCTAGCTGGTCACTCTGATTTGACCGAGCTTATGGACACCTCTTTCTTTCCCCGAAAATTCTTTAAACTTAAAAATCCAATTCTTTAAATCTATAGGAGACTATAATTTGGGACTCATATGCGCTCACAAAAGAAATTACTTTCGCCTTGGAAATTCACGAAGATGTGAGCTTTTCTGGTTTTCAGCGGGAAGGTAGAATTTTTGAATTGAACTTTTTTTAACATGCGCGCGAGAATTCGGCCCCGCAAAGTCCACAGTCCACAAATTAGGTCCAAAAGTTGTAGGAAGCAAAGTTTAAGTTCAGATTCTTTCGAATGCGCTCCGCTGTTATTAAATGTTTTTATTGATTTGTATTTACTAAAACGAATATAAATTTATTGCATTTTTTTTAATTTATGTTGTGTGTTCTATTCCAATAATTAAAATTAAAATAAAACTGCTCCCAATAATCAGTGGAAGCATCGTAAAAAAAAATGAAATTATAATATGTAAATATTAAACAGAGAGAGTAAGTTAACAGAGTTATTCTCTGACGAGAACAAACACCGACGCCGGCAGAGGCCACTTGTGAGTGGTGGTAGCCCTAAAAATGTATTCATAAGAAATGTTGAACAGTGGCAGTAAGATAGGATGTTTTTAAAAGGTTTAAATTACTTCAAATTCTCTCGGAATAAAGCCATAATTCCCGCGAACCACTATTTTTAAATTTAAATGGAAAAAAGTTAGACCTAGTGGGAAAGTAGCTAAATTGGAAAATATGGCTATTGTGTGGCTCAATGTTAATAACAGGTGATGATCGGGCGTTGCCAGATGGAGCGGTATATTTTCAGTTGCATAAATAAAAAAGATCTCATTTTGAAATAAAAGCATTAAAACCAATGTTTATATTTTTTTTATATTCGATAAAAGGAATTTATTCATTTGTATATTATTTATAAAAAAGTATTATTTATAAAAAGTGGTGGTAGAGGTGTTTTTTTTTAAATTAGGCGACAAATCTCATATTGAACTTAATAAAAGTGAATTAGAAATATTTATATAAATTCCAACAATTCGGTAATGAAGTATGTAGTAATATAAGCGAGTTATTTACCATGTAATATCCACGCACTACCTTTATGATTAAAGACAACAATTATAAAGTGTTAGCGCTGAATGGATTATCGGCAAACATGAGATAAAGAGATAAGTAATGCCGCCATATAACTACCGAACGTACCTCTCACCTCCACGTGGCCCAGAATTTCTTTCTCACTAACTTCAAGGAAACTCCCAGTTTCCGAGCCCTATATTTTCGCATGATTTAATCTCCATTGGGCTGTTCTCAAAATAAATCTATGTTATGCTTACCCATTTAAGATAAGGCTCATTTTCCACTAAAACAATTAAGCCAAGCCCCCAGGCAAGGTCGTGCGTTGATCTTATCAAGTGCTCGCTCTGTCACTCGATCGCAGTTGCTTGTGGCGAATGGACGCGAAATGGGAACTAAAACGAGGGAAAATTACAATGCAGAGTTCTTCGAACGATCGCTGGCCTCTTTCTACGCCTGTGAAAAGCTCAAAGTGGAGGATTTTAACTTTGAGACAGTGGTTCCAAGTGGCGCTTACTTTTGTAGTGTCATCCACCGCGTGGCCTTGAAGTTTCGCAGGTCCCCAGAATCGGGCCTTGAGTTGGGACACTATATTATCAAGGACTTGTTGCCAGAGGCAGCCGAGCTGGGCTCCAGCGAGAAGCTGATGTTCGAACAGGTGCTCCCAGCCATGGCCAAGGTGCTCGAGAAGGCTCCATCGTCTGTGGTCGATCATAAACTGAGCGCAGAGTAAGTTTATTAGTTTATTTATTAGTTATTACTTTTTATAGCAACAGAGAATGTATATAATAGCCAAAAGGAAGCATCTTCAACACTTTAAAGTATATAAATTCCTGATCATCATCACCAGGCAAGTCGATTTAGCCATGTCCGTCTGTCCGTCAGTGTGAAACAACAGATCTCAGAGACTATAAGAGCTTAAGGAACCCATTTTGATGACAACATTCATATCTCTTGCAGCAGATCAAGTTTGTTTAAGAATTTGACCAAGCTATAAGCTATAATAGTGAATTGCGTTTATATATTTAATTATTTTGCTGATACTTTAATAATTTCGAAAGTAAACCATGCTTTTTTGGAGTAAAATAACTATATTATAATAAATTAACTTAATTATATTATAATAATAATTATAAATCTCATTTACATCAGTTGCCTCCTGGCGAAGGTGTCTGCTGGCAATGAGACCTACATTCTGGAGGACTTGGGCGCACTGGGCTACGTTGCCTTGGATCGTATCCAGGGTCTGGGACTTGAAGACGCCCAAATATGTTTGCGAAAGATAGCTCAGTTCCATGGCGCCTCCATGGTCTTAAGCCAAGTGCAGCACTCCTTGGTGGAGCTGCTCCCACCATCCGCTTACTCCAAAGGGATAATTGATCCCATTATAAGGGGAATTATGTTCGATGCTACAGAGTTTGCGGCTGATTTGTTCGCCGGAGAACTGCCGCAGATAGCCAAGAAGATGAAGGCTCAGATACCCGATGCCTACTCACGGCGCATGCAGGAGGTGGTGGCTCCCAGTCCCTCGGCCTTTAACGTAATTGTCCACGGTGATGTCTGGCTGAATAATATAATGGTCAACAGGGAGACCAAGCGGGCTGTTCTAGTGAGTGGAAAGTCAGTCAGAGAGCTGCCTCTAATGTATTTTCTTCCTTATCTTTTAGTTGGATTTCCAGAACTGCTTCTGGGGCAGTCCTGCCGTCGACCTGCACTTCTTTTTTCACACCAGCCTCCAGCAGGACCTGCTGCATCACCAAAGAGATGAGCTCCTGCAGAATTATTTCAACGCACTCACTGAAACCCTGGAATTGTGTGGGTACACCAGCTCCATGCCCACCTTCGAGCAGTTGTTGGCGGAGTGGCAGCGTTGTTTGTATTATGGCTACATGTCCGTCACCTGCGAGCTTCCCACCTGCTGCGCCTCGGCGGAGGCCAGCGAAGGTTTCAATTGCCTTAGTTTTGCTGATTCGGAGAAAATGCGAATCAGGCGCCGCCTGCTCTTCGAGAACGAGCGAGTGCGTCAAACGATCAAGACCAGTCTGGTGCACTTTGACCAGCAGGGAATTCTGGAGACGCCTTAATAGCCAATAAATCCGATTTTTTGACATTATTTTAAATATTACCCAAAAGTGGCGGCTTTTTTTATTTGTTCTTATGTGAAATCTATTTTCTCCAAAGAACTGAAGTCGAATTTTTCATTGGTTTTCCAAAAAAGGAAAAACGGAAAATCTGATTTAAAAATTTCCCACTCATGAAGTCGTTGTAAAGCACCATCTGTTGGTGACTAAGCTAGTTTAGTAGTCGATAGTTTTTATCGATCAGAGTCGAATATTTGGTTAGCACGGTTCTGTACCTCTTATGACAGTTTATAACCGTTGATGACGCATTTTACCCATTTCATAAACCTTTTCTGTGACCGTATGCAACAGTTTGTTTCGCACTAACGCGATTGACTTAAATCCGCCTACGCCGCACGGTCCTACCGGCAAGCCTCTATATAAGTGCGAAAACCTCTCTGAACCTCGAATATTTTTCGAAGTGTGTGAAGCGGACAGTTTGTGTTGTGTTCGACTGCTATAAGCGAAAGATAATTTTAAGTTAAAAGTTCAAAAACCCAATACAAATACAAAATGAGGGAAATCGTTCACATCCAAGCTGGTCAGTGCGGCAACCAAATCGGCGCCAAGGTGAGTTTTTCTCAAACAATTTTCAGCATTTTCTGTCCGCTTGCCGGAATTGTTCTCGAGTACAGTTGCCAAAATGGCGTCATTTTGCACAGCAGCTGCCCATGTGGCAAAAAATTTGTATTGAGGCCGCCGGCATTTTCACACACACAGCGCAATTTATGTATATCTCGAAGCATTTGCATGTGTGAGTGTGTTTGTCGAGTCCCGGCATCCGAGTTTGTATGTTTGTCCGATTTCGAAAAGATGCTCGCCTTTTTGTTGCTTCATTCTGGGATTGGGTTCTAAACCCGACTACTACCGTTAGGCACGCCCTAAATTTAGTAGCAAGACCTAAAGCTAGCTTTTAGGGCCGTTGACTCTGGCCATATGTACATGTAATTATAGTTGGGTGTGTCTGCATTTACATCGAACTCTGTGTGCGTATGGGTGCGTGGTGAGTGCATGAGTCATTTTCCCTACGGCAAAATACTTTCATAGTTTTCCTCCGGTTGTGAAAGCCATTTCACCGCACAGATGGTGAAGGGTACTTTTCTTACTTTTCTACTCATACACCGACAGCCGCTGAGAGACACGCAGAGTCATAAACACACTCATACATGGTATTCGTGCAGCTGTGTGTATCGGCGTCGGCCGGTTTTTCTGCTTCTTCTAAAGAGAAAACATGACGTCATTTTAACCTAAAATGGTTGACCGGTTTCAGAGAGTATAAGAGAGTTGCGCTACATACATAATTGGTATGTGTCTTGTACATATACATAAATTCATGCATATACATATGTACGTGTGTATGTGAGTCTGCAGATGTCTTCGTTCTATCGATTTTCTTGCATTCCATCCACTCCATTGTATTTTGCACGGCTTTTGCTATCTTATCTCGCCGGCCTGAAAACATTTTCTATTTTTCGTTCATGACGCTATGCATATACAAAATGTTGGGCGCAGCAGCACCTTTACTAGTCGAAGTAAAATTGCAATTTGCAACTCTCTGTTATGTGGATGAGGCGGCGAGAGATGAGAGGCTGCAAAAGTGAGATGACCATATACAGAGGAATTCGCCATCTGTCTCTATCTGATTTTCTCTCATACCCACACACACACACAAATAACACTCACTCAAACTCCTCTCGCTCACTAGCACAGTCAGGTTAGAAGGGCGGAGCTGCACATGCGTGCTGATGGCGGAGGGATAACGGGACAGGGACAGGCACAGCCGGCATGATGACGAATCCGCTGTGCCATCGCCTGTTTCTAGTCCTTGCCGGAAAATCGATGGCCATGTCCTGAGAATAGGCCGAAAACCACCCCCGGAAACGCCTTAAAAAAATAAAACCCCCTTAGACTCTGAGCAGCTGCAACTTAACAATTGTTGTGCCCAAGTATGGCTCTGCGTGTGTGTGTGCGCTGGCTTAAAAGGGAATATTTCTATATATAAAATCCGGTACCATTTCGTTTTTTTACGAGTGGCAACCACGCATTTCCTCCGTACATAGTACGGTACCGTTCCCAATACCAATACCAATACAAGACTTTATTCAGCAAATTGTTTTTATTTGTTTACGCGACATAAACAACGGGCAGAGTCAGAGCTAAGCTTTGCTTTCGGCCGGTGACGTAATGCCCTGAAAAACAGACGATTTATGCGCCAGATGGTCGGCGGTTGGAGCGCTCTCTAAGCTGCAGTTTAACCTCTGGCAACGCCAACGCCGACGCCTCTCTCCAAGTACCTCCACCTCCTCTCTACCTCCGTTTCCGTCTGTGCCAGAGAGTGGGCTGAGATCCAAGCTTCAGCCGGTGATGTAAGCCAACGGAAACAGGGGGGGATTTGGGGTGGTGGAGAGCTTCGCCCGGCTCTGAGGTCGCCGGCTGTGCGTGGGGGCAGCAGACAGCAGACACCTCGGCCCACGCCCGAAGATTCAAGAGAGATCGTAGCGCACCGGACCGGGCCGACAATGACAGCTGCGCCTCGAGATCCGAGCTCAGAAACCGCAGCCAAAGCCCACGCCAGATGACGTTATCGTTGGCGGTGGTGGCGCACCAAAAATGGCAGCAGAATGAGTTATGTTAATCGGAGCTCGCGGCCCATACACAGAGTTTATGATGGCGGCCGACACACATAGGTACCCGAGCATATATATGATATATATATAGCCTAGAGCCCAGCCTAGACTTGGGTACATACATAATTGAGGCCTGTGCCCATTCATTCCAATCGATAAAGATACATAAACACACTTAGCTGACTGGCTTTCCCAGCCAGAACTTTCCCGAGTCGAATTTTCTCTATGAATGCTGCTCAAAACTCGAACTTTCACCAAGGCTTTAATTGAGGTTTTGCCCCTTGCAAGGTAATTACAAACCAGCCGAGGTTGAATGGGGTTCTTCTTAAGTGTAGACAAGTTAACACGTCATCGTTTAGTTGAGGCTTGCAATCAAGATTAAGCAATATAAAGAACAAAAGCTTAGAGAAACGAATACATAAAACCATAAAATTAAGGCTAAATACTAGTTCCTTCCTTAAATATACTTCATTGCCCAAATTTCATTAAAAAAATGCAAAAGAAACTTGAGAAAATATTGATTTTTCAACGTCAAGTGAAAACTTTGCTTAAATTTCTGGCCACAAGCTATAGGAAATCGAATAGTGGCTTAAGGCAAACCCTAAGGGGTACATCTTTGTATTTTTTAACTTATTTAAGGGGAAAACAGTCTGGCAGATGGCCTAAATGTAACAATCAATCGATTTTACCAGCTGATTTATTTACTAAAAGCTAAATAAAGCCACAGATGGTCTTTCCAGCAGACTTCTTTGCCATTTTAAGAACTCTTTTATGTGACAATTGTTCCATTTATGGAAATAACTAATTACCCAAAGCTGATGACTCACATTTGTGATTCATAAATTGATTTTCCAAGCTCTCTTAACTCTTTCTAAAACCCTATTTTGTTTTCTCTATCTACTTTCAGTTCTGGGAGATCATCTCCGATGAGCATGGTATCGATGCCACCGGCGCTTACCATGGTGACAGCGACCTGCAGCTGGAGCGCATCAATGTGTACTACAATGAGGCTTCCGGCGGCAAGTACGTGCCCCGCGCGGTCCTTGTCGATCTGGAGCCCGGCACCATGGACTCTGTGCGATCGGGTCCTTTCGGCCAGATCTTCAGGCCCGACAACTTTGTGTTCGGCCAATCTGGTGCCGGCAACAACTGGGCCAAGGGTCACTACACAGAGGGCGCCGAACTGGTGGACTCTGTCCTCGATGTTGTCCGCAAGGAGGCGGAATCCTGCGACTGCCTGCAAGGCTTCCAGCTCACACACTCGCTCGGCGGCGGTACCGGCTCCGGCATGGGAACCCTGCTGATTTCCAAGATCCGTGAGGAGTACCCCGACAGGATCATGAACACATACTCGGTGGTGCCGTCGCCCAAGGTGTCCGACACCGTTGTGGAGCCCTACAATGCCACGCTGTCGGTGCATCAGCTGGTTGAGAACACGGACGAGACCTACTGCATCGACAACGAGGCTCTCTATGACATCTGCTTCCGTACCCTCAAGCTGACGACACCCACATACGGTGATCTGAACCATCTCGTTTCGCTGACCATGTCCGGCGTTACCACCTGCCTCCGTTTCCCCGGTCAACTGAACGCTGATCTCCGCAAGCTCGCCGTCAACATGGTTCCCTTCCCCCGTCTTCATTTCTTCATGCCCGGCTTCGCTCCCCTCACATCCCGCGGCTCCCAGCAGTACCGTGCCCTCACCGTCCCCGAGCTGACCCAGCAGATGTTCGATGCCAAGAACATGATGGCTGCCTGCGATCCCCGTCACGGCCGTTACCTTACCGTCGCCGCCATCTTCCGCGGACGCATGTCCATGAAGGAGGTCGACGAGCAGATGCTGAACATCCAGAACAAGAACAGCTCGTACTTCGTCGAATGGATCCCCAACAATGTGAAGACCGCCGTGTGCGATATCCCGCCCCGTGGTCTGAAGATGTCCGCTACCTTCATTGGCAACTCCACCGCCATCCAGGAGCTGTTCAAGCGCATCTCCGAGCAGTTCACCGCTATGTTCAGGCGCAAGGCTTTCTTGCATTGGTACACCGGCGAGGGCATGGACGAGATGGAGTTCACCGAGGCCGAGAGCAACATGAACGATCTGGTGTCCGAGTACCAGCAGTACCAGGAGGCCACCGCCGACGAGGATGCCGAATTCGAGGAGGAGCAAGAGGCTGAGGTCGACGAGAACTAAATCCCCATATTCTCGATCAATAATGTTTTGCGAAAAAGAAAATGAAAATGCGAAAGCGAGAACAAAAATAATTCATTCAGTTGTAATATGTTTGTTCTTTTAACAACAACGTAATCAATAAAGTCGGATCCCATTTTGTTCACAAGTCTAAGCCACCCTTCTTGTTACTTTACTTTTTGGAGGGTATTTGAAGTCTTTAGTTTGCTGGAAACAGCGAAGAAAAGCACTGCGGAGATGTGGTCATGTTTGTTGATAGATAATTCGCTCGAATCGATCTATTTTTAGGTTTTTATTTATTGGTAGGTCTTAACCTGCCTCAACTTTTCGAGTATATATAAACTCAGCAAAAAACAAATTGAATTCGCCCTTGAGAAGGAGGGCATTATTATTATCTTGGATGTAGGCAGTGGAAATTTGCAACCCACACAACACAATGTTATGTTTGACTCCACGATTATACATATATGGCCTTGTGTGTCTGGTTTATTTTATTTAATCTACTTCAGACTGCAATTTCCCACACGAATTTTGATTAATATGTACTTTGTACATTAGCAAGTTCAGTCTATTTGTCAAAACATATGTCATAAATTATGAGTCATAACTCATAACCTTAATTCGATTTGGCAAAATAAATAACCAATTAAGTAAATCACGAACACGTTTTCTCGGTTCATATTTTTCTTTTTTTTAATACAAATCATTATAAAATGACTTATTTAATTATTAATGAACAAATTTGTAGTTATTTTATTATTAATTATGCATATTGTTGTTGCAAAATCTTTGTTTTTGCAAAGCATGGTAAAGTAAAGCAGTTCACCCAAGTAGCCGGTTTCTAAGCAGTGCAAGCAGTTCAGAAATTTGTAATTTTCGGAGAAGCAGTGCATTATTTTCCTCGATACCTATGGCAGCGTTAATGACCTGAGCGATAACGAGCCCCTAACGGGCCTTTTTCAAGTTTTTCTGTAGGTTTTACCCAGAAAATGGAGTGCATTTACATGCCCAAAAGGGCAGCATTAAACTTATAAGTTGATGTCAATGGAAAATGGCAGAGAGCTCGAAAGCATTGAGTAAAACAGATCATTTTCGTTTAAAGGTAGTGTCATTAAGTGGGACCATCTGCACAGAGTTTAAGAAATAAAGAAAATATCGATGTTTAGAAAAACATCGATGTATCGCCTTTTTTAAAATCATCGATTGTGACATCGATGTTTTCCCAGCTCTAAAGTAAGGTAAAATAAAAATATTTTTGCGAGCATTATTAACCCCCGAAATAGGACTTTCGATGATAGCAATGGACGAGCAGCGCGGCGACAAAATCTATGGCGGATGCGAGGGTCCGGACGCGATGTACGTGAAGCTAATTTCCGCGGACGGCCACGAATTTGTTGTAAAACGGGAACACGCTCTCACCTCCGGCACAATCCGGGCGATGTTGTCGGGCCCGGGTCAGTTTGCCGAGAACGAGGCTAATGAAGTGCATTTCCGGGAGATTCCGTAAGTAGAGAATCCGCTGCAGGGGCACCGCCAGTTGCCTTGCACACCTGGTCACCGCCATGTCATCCGGTGACCTATTGACCGGCGACAAATTCGCACATACACATACATATGTATGTATGTACATACACACGCATACATGTACATAGGTGGCGCCAGGCAGGGCCCAAAGCTAACTTGCAGGGATTACAGAGATCGCTGGAAACGATTTAGAACTCGGCTCACTATAATGTAATCTTTGGAGCAACTGCGGTGGAAATAATGGCGCTAAAAATATCTTCGATTATTTGCTGAAATACTGACGTGTTCACGCTTTCATTTCCATGGATTTTCCGTTTGTAAACTTTGTGGTTAAATCACTTTCTCAAAGAGATGAATAATTCCATATTGAAGGACTCTATATATGTACATACATATATAGTGGATGTACTTAAAGAATAACACAGAAATAAAATATATTCCCGTTTATTCGCCTATTTCACCATTAAGCTGACAATAGAAACAGATTTAATGCTAATATTTGTTAGAACAAGTAATAATTGTTAGGTTACCATAAAAACTGGTTTATAAACTCTTAAGAAACATGATTTTAAAAATATTTTACGTTTCCAAGACCTATTTTGCTCGAACTGTCTGTACGGAACGGCAAAGCTTAGGCTAGGCGACCTGAGAACTATCTTCCAATCTATTAATTGCATAATTCTCATAGCAAGTAAACACCCTTTCCAACTTATTAACCCTCTCGATCTCTTTTCAGATCCCACGTCTTACAAAAGGTCTGCATGTACTTTACCTATAAAGTGCGTTACACTAACAGTTCTACCGAAATACCCGAATTCCCAATTGCACCAGAGATCGCACTAGAACTTCTGATGGCGGCTAACTTCTTAGACTGCTAAATTAAATAATATTGGTTAATTTGAATTTACATACATTATTTACCATTAAACGAAGGGCAAGCTAACGTGCTTAGCAAACTTCGCCTGTGTTAATTTGTAATGAAACGAAAGGATTGTCCCTTGCGAAACAAAAATAAATTTCTGTTGATTTCCTAAAAAAAAAAAGTCATATTGGTAATACTCATTTTCCGAAAAACAAACAAAACCAAACCATTGATCGTTTTATTTAACATTAAGGGGGAGAGTGTGGGAAATAAATTCGGGATTCTACTTCGAGTGCTTAGCCCGGGCCTTGGCGGCATCTTTGTTGTTTAGCATGGCGAAGCGCATTTGCTGGATAAGCCACTGGACGCCCTCACCGAGTCCCTCGCCAGATATGGCATTGCTCGAGCAGATGTGCCAGGGCTTCTCTTTGATGTTCTCCAATCTCAGAGCTGAAACGTTTGGCACTTTTTAGAGAATCCAACATCTTTAAACCTCATTTTCTCAGTACCTGCTGCTATTTTCACACTGGATAGAGAATCCTCCATGTCCGACTTGTTTCCATAGAAGAGAATTGGCACGATTCGGTTGCATAAATCTGGATGCCGCAGCACTAGATCCAGCTCATCCTTGACCACAACTGAAATGGAAACTTTCAGCAAAAGCGAACACACACTTTACTGGAATGGAGTGTTTTCCCCAATACCGAATCTCATGCGGTCGCTGGAGTCGATGACGTAGATAATGCCATGACAGTTCTTAAACTGGTGCTCCCAAAGGTTCCGGTACCGCGTAGCTCCAGACATATCGATTGCCTTTATGCTGACGCCAGCCATGCCTGTGTATTTCAGGACAATTATTGCAGCTCTACACATATTTATATATCCACTTACTGTAGAACTGTTCCACCATAAAGCCCACTGTGGGCACCACAATCGACGTCTGTTCGCTGGACTTTTTAAAGTGATTGATTATCGAGGACTTGCCGCTGT
The DNA here is from genome assembly GCA_008042475.1 of Drosophila kanapiae. Classification (NCBI taxonomy): domain Eukaryota; kingdom Metazoa; phylum Arthropoda; class Insecta; order Diptera; family Drosophilidae; genus Drosophila; species Drosophila kanapiae. The sequence goes on along the minus strand of VNJM01002802.1, from coordinate 37,204 downwards.
TGTTCAGGCCCAGCACCAATATTGTCATTTTATCCTTTTTAATCTTTATCAAATCGGCCAAATTGTGCAACATTCCCATTTTGATATTGGACTAACATAGGTTTTATTTTGTTTACGGCTCGAATTTCTGTCGTGTTTGGCCCTGCCGAGGACTCTCGATTGTCATGGCAACGACCAACGTGGTGTTGACATCGATTTATTGAAACTTTCGAACACCTTCAACTTTGGCTTCCGCTTCAGAGTCTCGTCTCTCCCACACACACAGAAAATTTTCAAGTTCACCTCACGCCTGACATTGAACATAGCTAAGCCTCAGGCTCAATACCAACTAGGCTTTAAGAACATAACAAGGGTACAAGGGTACATAATCTTGTTAAAATACTATGGAAAACCCTCCAGCTTGAAGAAACTGAATGCTCTAAAAGTAATAAAGATAATCTATCAAGCGATGGCTTCTTATGAGTCATTATTTACCCAAACATTTTGGATAAATAATCTAGAAAATAATAAATAATACAGCACACGTAAGTATCGAATAGAAAAGCTACCTGTTTGACTCATTTAAGGGCTGCCCGCCTATCAACAAACTAATCGCAAGAAGAAGCAAAACGTAAAAACGTGTCCAATAGATTAGGAAATCTGTAGCTAACTTCGAACACTGACACACTTGGAGTTACGCCCAAAGAGACTTTATATCAGAGAGATGTAAGTTTTACGAGTTGACACAAGCCAAGGTTTATTGTAGAATTCTTCTTAAAAAACATGGTTACGGGTAGAGTGCTTCTACTTCTTGCTGTTCAAGATGATGCCATCGTATTTCTGCTGGAACCATTTCATGGCATCCTCCTTCGTCAGGCGGTGGGGGAAGCCCACAGTGCCGGACTTGCGCTTCCTGTGGTTCACATTGTAGCCTGAAATCAGAGAATGACCACAATTAGTAATCGTATCAGAAGGGCTTAGAAACGAGTGTCGAAATTGTACCGTGTGGCCTTGAAAGGTGAACAAACAAGGCCAGCTAAGCACATCTTCTTTACTTTGCGCACATTCACTGAGCATCACTGCCTTGGTCGGCTGAGATACCTAATTAAGTGCATCATCACGGGGTCTAGGGGTTTCCGGATGCAAAGATGCTTACCTGGGCGGCCGAGAACGACGTAGAAGTCCAGACCATAGATACCGATGGAGGGATCGTATTTGATGCCCAGATCGATGTGTTCCTGGATGCCGAAACCGAAGTTGCCGGTGGAGGAGAAGTTCTCGCGACGCAGCTCGTACTCGCGCACTTTCAGACCACGCTCCAGAATCTCCTCGGCCTTGGCGCCACGCACCGTGCAGTGCACAGCGATCTTCTCATTACGACGGATACCGAACGAGCGCACTGTGTAGCGGGCCTTGGAGAACACCGGCTGCTGACCAGTCAGCTGCTCCAGCACCTGTGGAAGTATACATGGCGTTTTAGTTTGCTTCCGCCAGTCCACCGGGAATAATATCCAATAAGCCTACATACCTTGGCGGCACGGGTGAGCCTATCACCGGACTCTCCCACGCAGATGTTCAGGCACAACTTGCGGATGTGCAGATCCCGCATCGGGTTCTTCGCCGGGTCGCGCTTAATCTTGGGTTCCTTCTTAGCAACGGCCTGAAACAATCAATGGATTTTATCACTTAGTAGCCGGAAACACGCAAAATAACATTTCGGACGGCATTTCGAACGCTCGCACGTCGCTTTCGCACTCTAACATTTCATAAAGGCATTGGAATAATCGTCGATGCGAGCAGTTAGAAATCTTCCAAAATTTTCCGTAAACCTACCGCCATTATGGTTTTTAGGAAAGAAAGGAAAGAGGAAGAAGCAGAGTGGGGTCGTCGAAAATATATCAAACTATCGATACATCGATAGTTTTCAAATAGAATTGATATATCGTAATATATATGAGCCGATATATCCCAATTTCTATACATATATATTGGCTTTGGTAAGCGGAAAAATATAATTAGTAATCACTGATGATTTCTCTTAATATTTTTCGTTATGACAAATCATAAGAGTAGGCTATTTTTTTAACGCTGGTGTTGCCGCATATCGATTGTGGAAATATCGAAACCAGTCTATTCAAGAAAATGAGATACCAGACCTATCTTCACTCTGTTTAAATAATGTGGCAGCGCCTAGCAAAAAGGTAAACAATTTAAGCAAATTCAACCAAAACCTGCCAAGTTAACTAAAAACTAATGTGGCATCGCAGGGAAAGTGTGCAAAGATAAAGAGTACAAGAGTAATGATGTTTTTTTTTTACATTTTTCTTTGTTTACTAATTGATTTTGACTTTAAATTGTGTGGCATCTCTGTAATTCGCATAGACAGAGCTTTGTTAATTTCACATTTTAAAGTAATTATAAAAAGCTATATAAAATGGTGAAAACTTTACGGAAGATAATTATATTAAAAAGAGTATGGTAAAGAGTAAAACTTATAACTAGAAGAGATGAATTATTAATTAAATTTCGTATGCAATTAATATCCCTAATATCCAGTATTCGCACAAGAATACCCATATTATTTTCTGCTGATAAGAACGATAGTTTACAGATATAGTGAACGTATCGATGGTGACTCTGTACTGTTTTGAGACTGCACGAACCTACCGATTCATCGTAATCCAACAGATATGAGCAAACCTTCCAAATTCGTACTGGTTCCTATATCATGGATAATAATAGACTTTGGGACAAACTTAGTTCAAATGTTAAAATTATTACTAGGTTTTTTTAAACCAACAAATAAATAGGATTTTAGTTAAGGAAAAATAGGAGAAATTGTTTTTCCCAGTATTTAAATTATAGCGATAGTCTATTTATATTCTTGTTAATGATGGAAGTTTTACCGAGTAGAATATTGATGCTTGCTTAATAAAACTCTAATCTGTATAAATACTATAATTAATTGAGGGAATATTTATATTTATAAAGTAGATATTACAATTAAAGATGCCCATTTTCTGATGTTGCTTTAACATTACCCTTGTTTTTTTCTTGTTTTCTCCCCGAGAACTATATAAAATCCGCTTTAAATTTCCTATATCCATCCTTGGGCTAACCCCTTGTAAAACAAAGGACTCTTAATACTCGATCCCGCCTCTTGCCACCCATTCAATATACAATTTCAGCTAACCATTGGAGTTATTTATGCTCATCTTTTCCGACATCTGTAATAAACGTGCGATAATTGTTTATTTGAATTAATATTGGTATAATATTTGAAATTTCATTGATGCTTTCGTCAATTGTGAAACAAAAACATTTCCTTATAGAGCTTAATCGATGGACTTCATCTTGCAGAGGTGGTTTATGGGTATCATTTTAACCTCGTCGTTTATTTTGCAGACGAGCACATCGCCCTCCTGCTTGGACAGCACTCTGCCGACGGACTCGCGCTCCTCGCCATAGATGACCTTGAACTCGTCGCCACTGTTGGGTGGCACTGGAGCCAGATGCTCACTGACAATGGACACACTGCGATCCTCCTGGCGCAAGAATACAGAGCACACGCCATTGGAAACAGTCCGGATAATGCCGGTTTGGCCAACGAGATCGGTGTCGTCGTGGGTGTGGATGCGAACTTCAATGTCCGTGGTGCACCAGTCGCCCATCGAGGAGTCCAGACTGGCGCCAGGTGTCTGGGGATTGTACGGAGACTGCGGTATGCCGCCGGGAGTATTCGGCGAATAGGTCGATGGCGACGGAGTGTTCATGTAGCCCACGGGATAGGGCGAAGGAGCTGGACTTGGGCTGGGATTGAAGGGGCTATAGCTCCTATCTGATCCGTAAAGAGTGCCCGGCGTTTGAGGGGCAAACTGGGAAGTCATCTGATAGCCAGGAGTACCTACAAAATTCGCAAGAATTACAAAACGTTTCAAGCTGAACACAATAGAAATTCTTACTTGGATTGTAGCCGGGACTTGGGCTCGGCTCCTCGAGGGAGTAATCGAAATCGTTGTTCCTGGCCGGCGTAGTGTTGGCAGTCGGATCCCAGGCTCCGTGTCGCGGCGTCATGCTGCCATCGTGAGACGGTGTCATTGTACCATAAGGAGTACGAGTATCCGTATCCCAGTTGGGTGTTTGGCTTCCGACCAACGGCGTCTTCGATCCGGCAGCGGTATAGCTGGGCGTTTGGGCACCGTAGCCGGGTGTACGGGCTGGTGTGCGTCCATAAGTGGATACACTGCCCTCCTTTCCGGGCACTCCGACAATGGCAATATGATTTCTGTCCACCGAAATCGTCTGGCATGAGGTATGCAGCTCCACGCGAGCCGTGCTCTCGGTTGCGTCCTTGACAATACCCACGGCACCCTTGTAGGGTCCCCCGCTAATCTTGATGGTTTTGCCCAGAATCTCGCGATCGCGAGTCACACGGAAGCCGCCTCTTCCACCTCGTGCGCCTCCCCGAGCTCCGCCGCGACCACCGGATGGATGCATAGGTGATTGAATTCGCGGCGACATGAATCCCAGGCCACCCAAAGTGCCGGCATTATTAACATTGGTCTTGCTGCCGCCAGCCAACTGCAAGTGTCGCGTCTTGCAGACAAATATTCCGCCATTCTCCGTGTACATGCGGCAATGCAGGAACGCCAGGCTGCGGTACAAGTGCTTGATCTCACCGGAACGCCCCTAAAATGAGATAGTCCTCAGATAAGTAATGTGCTAATAAGACGCTGAGGGTAGTGCTTACAGCATGGGGACCCTCCATAACCTTGACAATATCGCGGCGACGAATCTGGTTCTGGTCAGCATCCAAAGCCACGGTATTACGGTTCTCCCTTCGCTTGTGCAAGGCAGTTGGCTTGCACTCAATGCACTTGCCATTCATGCCCAGCACATGGAAGTTCTCGCGCTCCAAGCGCACAATGACGCCCACATTCTGGGAGCTAATCAATACAGAGATGTTAGCTAGCTTTAGGGAGTTAATAACGCAGAAGAGACTCACTCGAGTTGCACCAGGTCTCCCCATTGGAACTGACCGAGACAGTCGACACCGGTGGCCACATCGGAACACAGTTGCAAGTCCCTGGGCAATACCTCCAGCTCGTGATTGGTTAAATCCGACACTAGGACCACTCGCTGGGGCTCAACGCGAATAATGAGACCAGTTTCGCCTTCATAGCGACCGGCCAACACCCTGGCATGGTCGCCTGTCTTGAAGTACTTGCGCAATTCACTGGCTTTGAAGATTAAGGGATCCTGCAACGTAATCACTTGTAGAGCTTTATCAAATTTTGCAAGTTGCTAAGCCAAACCTTTAGATCCTGATGCTTGGGCATGACCGTAATCATGGTGCCATCAATGGCCACAATCTTGGCCTGCAGGTTCTCCAAGTCGCCCACGCAAACTTCAACGTTGTCACCCATCGAGAACGAATGGGTGGACGTGGGATCATCCTTGATGCTGCCAAGCATATCCAAGTTGACCTCTGTGGGTAGAAAACATAAGGTTATTAATGTAGAGTCCAAGGATCACATTGCTATATGAGCCTACCCTCGGGAGATTCCTCAAAGCGTTCTAGCTCGGCTAGAGTGGGCTTGACACCGTCGGACAAAATGGCTGACATGGTAAAGTTCTTGTAGAGGAAGCCCTTTCGGGAATATCGGTTGCCCTCGAACAGCAGGAAGTCGCCATCGGAATGGACTTCGCCTCCAATTGCCCTAAAGATTAAAGGTATTAATAGGGAGTAGCATTACAGGAATTTATGTAGAAAGTGTACCTCACGGCTTCGGGGTCGAAAGGCTTTGCTGGAGGCCGGCGTTTCTTCTTGCGCTTATTATCGTCACTCTCCTAGAAATTCGTTTAATCAGTTTTCATTTCTTCTTGATTCTCAATCAACCGTGTCATACCGTTGCTGTCGTCCTCAATGCTCCCCGCATTCTTGTGTAATCGATGCGTGGCAGTAGCTTAAGATGCACTTGGTTTTGTGCCAAATCCACATAGTCCACCTGGGCAATATCATCCTTGTAGAGGCCGCGCTTGAGGCGCACCCATTGCTTGACCTTGAGGCCAACCTGCTCCTTTACCACCTTCAGTACATCCGTCATTTCCTTGATCGGCACCATCTCCTGCTTCCATTTGCCCATCCGTAGATTGCCCACATTGTCAATGGCCGTCTTGACATGCGTCTGCTTGTAGGACTCCAAATAAATGTATCCCTTGACGCCCTCGGGCGCAATAATCGATTTGATTTGCAGCGGATCATCCGTGTTCAAGTAGGTTAAGAACTTTCGCATCAGCAGCAGAGCCGTGGCCTTCTCCTCACCAATCCGGCACTTTACCATCCACAGATTGGGATCCCTGTGGGGATGGAGATTATAATAATGTTCGTGGGATGCTGGTAGTAAGCTTACTTGATGCCTGGCAGGAGCGTTTGCTGGGTGATCTCGTCCGACATCTCCTCACCGCCATCGCCAAAGTGTCGCTTTGCCATGGACTCGTCAGCGTACTTCTTTCGCAGATACTCTTCAATCTCGTCCTCCTTTTGGGTGCTAGATTAAAGGAATTTCATATAAGATTACACTCTTTTAGCCATAATAGCATTATACTTACTCCCAGAGGTTTGTGCCTCTTCGTCGGATTTCGATATCCCTGGCCGTGGGTCCCAGTTCGTCAATTTCGTTGCCAACAATGCCAATCTCATTGGCACCCTCTTCCCACTCGTCGTCCTCGTCCACCTCATCATCCACTTCGGCCTCGTCGATGATGAAGCCACCGAATCGCTCCTTCTTCTTCTTTTTCCTCGGGTGATCCTCATTCTCCTCCTCTTCGTATTCCTCGGAATCAATATCCTCGCCCGGCGGTTCCTCCTCCTCCTCGCCAGACTCATCGCTCTTGGGACGGTTACCACGTTGCGGTGATTCCGAGCCCGAGCGCGAGTGCCCGGACCCGGAGCGGGATCTGGAGCGCGACGGGGATCTTGAGCCGGACCTCGATCGCGATCGCGAACGGAAGCCCGATTTGGATCGGACACTGCGCTGCGATCGTTGTGACTTATTCGATATGGATCCATCCTCGGAGCCACTGTCCGACATATTGCTCACTTCAGAGTCCGACATTTCGAGCCCCGAAATGTGTAAACGTGTGCGGGTGCTGCTGCGAAAAATCCAAAAACAAGGTTACTTCTACCAAATTCTTCTTATGCAAAGCATGTTCCACAGATAGCATAGTCTCTGCGTCGGTTAGGCAAGCTAAAAACTTACAATTTATTCCTCGTTTGATTGTAATTTGCATGAAATTGTGCAAATAAATTTTTTCAACTCTATACCACGCCAGATGTGGCACTCTTTGACTTTGATGAAAATACAGCTATTTAAATTTGGTCACACAGTCGCGCAGCTGCAAAACAACACGGTGTGTTACCAGATCGATGTAGCTAGGTACAAGTGTACCTAAATTCTTAAGCTGGCATGTTTTTCTTCAGACGACTCGGTCACACTGGCTACTGCGGAGAAATAAGTAATCGCCTTTTTAAGAAATTAACTAATTCCGGCTTGTTTAAGTCCCGTTACACACCCAAATCGCTCACTTGATTCCGCGATGCCACGAACAAGTCGCCACACCGAACGATTTTCTCAGAAATTAATTTAATAACAGTATCAACCCCTCACATCTGGCGCAGACCTATGTATGTATGTATAAACAGATGCATGCATATACAGGCGGCGTGCGTGTGTGTGTGTGTGTACTACATACTGTGTATTTCCATAAACCGAGAGTTTGGCAATAACGAATATCTCGCTTTCCCGACGGCCACGACCAGAGATTAAAGAATTCGGCTATATCGATCGCGATCGACGACAGCCCGTAGTGCTGCTCTGGCGTCACAAGAGAGTGTGGGAGAGAGTAGTTGAGGTGTTTCGCTTTACGGCAGTAAGGTGTGGTTCCGATTCCCAACCACACAACACAACAAAAAACGTAACGGGGTGGGAAAGTCTCTCTCTGCGCTTCCACCTGTGAAGATTCAGATTCAGGCGACATTTGCAGGACTCCCGTGGGCAGCCATTGAGTGATGCAATCGATATCAGTGACGCGGTGCCTAACATATGCCCATATATTCGCTTGTGGTGTCATCGCAGGTTGAAGAGTTTATCCGGAATCCCTGCGCGCGCTCTGTGCGGTAACTGTGGACTACCATGAACACTGCGGAAGCCAGCGGCAGCCACAACAGTCTATCCCCGCCCACCCAAAATGAGTGTAAGTGTGTCTGAGGCGAGCTGTATGAACTATGTAAGAGATAACCGTGTCTTCTTCACACAGTGTCCCTCGAGGAGTACGTTATCCACGTGTATATGCCGAACAAGAGCTTCAAGGCTGCTCGGTTCAACGTCAAGGATACCGTTTTCCATGTGATCCGTCGGACTGTCGAGGATCTGGGCAGGGATGGACAACAGCAACAGCAGCCCAGCATCCAGCGGTATGCCTGTCGCATGCTCAACATGATCACCAAGGAGGTAATCTGGCTGGCCAGGAGCACATCGATGCAGAAGGTACTGAGTCACATACTGACGCCCGGCTGCTCGAACGTGGACTGTCCCAATAGCCAGGCGGAGCTGGATGAGGGCATGCTGCAGCATCAGGAGCACGGCCGCCGGATTACAGCCAACAGGGTGTGGCGCGTGGAGCTGAGGGTGCGCTACGTGCCGAACAGTATTCAGGAGCTTTTCGACGAGGACAAGGCCACTTGCTTCTACTACTTCAATCAGGTAAATAGCGAGGCCGAGCCGATATAAGACTTATTATAAACGCCGCTTCTTGTTTCCAAGGTGAAAGAAGACTTCATTCAGGCCAATGTCACCTCGATCGACACTGAGGTGGCGGTGCAGCTGTGCTGTTTGGGCATTCGGCATTACTTCAAGAACATCACGGTGAAGGCGCCGGACAAGAAGCAGCACATCGACTATATCGAAAAGGAGATCGGATTTAAGAGCTTTCTCCCGCAATCTGTGATAGCCACATCAAAGCCAAAGAATCTTAAGAAAATGATCCAAGTCGGTTACAAGAAGGTCTACAATTACAACGACATCGAGTACCTGACCCGGTATGTGCATTCCCTTTATACTTATGCAGAGCAGATTGTATTTCGATCCTCCTTTCCCCTCTGTCTCTTTCAGGTTCTTTGATCTTTTGAAAAATATTTATTTAACAAACTTCGAGCAGTTCTCGGTAACCCTGAGCTCGGCATGGAATATTTCTGGAATCCTACACGTTGGTCCCCACATTGGTAAGGCTTTATTTTTTCCCAGACAGAAGAACTTGTAATTTAAAACAAACGAAATTTGCAGGAATCTCTTACCAAACTCATCCGCAAGCCAGCCTAACGAACGTGGCTCAGTTTAAGGATGTCGTTGCTATTAAAACGTGCACTCTACCAAAGGAAAAGCTGCCCAAGACTAGCGAGAATGCCACAGAAACGGATGTCAATTGCAATTGCCAGAAGATCAAGACACAGATCAAGATCTCTGCCTCCAACAATGTCGAGGACTTGGTTATAACGTGCAATGGAATTAATGTGAGTAGTAAGACAATATATATACATATAAACCTATATAAATCCTTCTATATACAGACTGCTGAGAGTATCGCCGACCTCATTGACGGCTACTGCAGATTGCTGTCGAAAGACCTAGAGTTTACGGTGTGGCAGCGCGAGATCAACGCCTCCAGCGATGATAGCGGCAAGGCATCGCCCAATGGCACCACACAGCTGGAGTCGAATACATCGACGTCATCTTCTGCTACGGGTCAGGGTAAGCCCATGTTGACGGACGATTACGCTGAGATTGGTTTGATGGAGGGAGAGGGCGATTATTCAACGCCCACCGTTCGAAATTATGAGTTGGATCGTGCCCACATCATACCGAGTGCCAAAATTGGCGTGGGACAGTTCGGTGACGTTTATGTTGGCACCTATACTCTACCAAAGTCGGCTGCCAAGGCAAAGAACTTGCTGGGCAATGGGAAAGATAGTAGCGGCGACCAAAGACCAGACGTCATTCAGGTGGCAATTAAGACATGCAAGGCCAACGATGATCCCGAGAAAACGGAAAACTTTCTAGCCGAAGCCTGTACGTAATTGAAGAAGACTTTTCTGTGTGCTAAATGTAATATATGATGTTTTGATATCCTACAGATATTATGCAGAAATTCGATCACCCGCATATTATACGCCTGATTGGCATTTGTAGCGTAATGCCCATTTGGATAGTCATGGAGCTGGCCAAGCTGGGTGAACTGCGAGCATATTTAAAGACAAACAGCGAGAGGTGAGAGGAGAATTTATTACTTTCTTATATCAATATTTACTTTAATTTGTATGCAGATTAAGTCATGGGACTCTGCTGAAGTATTGCTACCAACTATCAACGGCCCTTAGCTACTTGGAGTCGAAGAAATTCGTGCACAGAGACATAGCGGCGCGTAATGTACTTGTCAGCTCGGCAACTTGTGTCAAGGTTTGTGCTTACTGCTACTGTTATCTTACTGATATTAAAACACTTCTCCCTCACCCATATAGTTGGCCGACTTCGGATTATCTCGCTGGGTATCCGATCAGTCGTATTATCATTCAACGCCCACAGGTAAGAGTTAGAGTTTTCTATTGAGATTTCCTAACTTTCAACTGTTGCTTACTCTTCCAGTCGCTTTGCCCATCAAATGGATGTCGCCGGAGTCTATTAACTTTAGAAGATTCACCACAGCTAGTGATGTTTGGATGTTTGGTGAGTTTAGAAGATACATACTATCTCCAGAGTCTTTTCCTAAACCCTTTCCTTTACTGTGTAGGCGTCTGTATTTGGGAAATCCTCATGCTTGGCGTGAAACCCTTTCAAGGTGTTAAGAACAGCGATGTTATCTCCAAGCTGGAGAACGGAGAACGCCTGCCACTGCCTCCAAACTGTCCGCCAAGGCTGTACTCGCTAATGTCGCAATGCTGGGCTTATGAGCCCCTTAAAAGACCCAACTTCAAGCGGATTAAGGAGACGCTGCAGTGAGTATACAGAATTATTACTAGCAAGGTCTCAAGCAGTTTCCCTTGCGGACAACAAGCTTGAATATATTAAAATACATTAATTTAATTTATTCAATTTTTGCTTCGTAGTGAAATTCTCATCGAAGATAGCATCAGTTCGTCGGAGACTCTGAAACGGGAGCACCGACGAGTGGCTACCATGTCCTGGGTGGGCAGTGATGACATAGACATTCCGCCACTGAAGCCATCCAGAGCTATGCATGATTCTGGTAAGCCAAAACGACCGCCAATTCATAGTTTTCCGCTTAATATCGAATTGGTTGCATTGCAGATATTACGGGCTTGATGCCAAAGGTGGATGAAACAACGTCGATACCTCAGACCTATATCATTGCCCAAAATCCCGCGGTGCTGGCCAAGCTGATGATGGAGAACCAGAAGCGGGGCATCAATCCGGCCGCCTATACCACACCAGCTTCGGTATTTAATACTCTAGCCGTAGGATTAGACGACACCAAATCGAATGTTTCGCTTAAGACCACCAAGTTACCGGCAGCAGATATGCTTAAGCTTGACCCCATTGCAGAGTCTGAGAGGCTCCTCAAGTCCCAGTGCAATCCCCTAACCGCTTTACCTAACCCCCTCGTCGATCCCCTAAGTCCCCACCACATGTTTACGGGTAGTTTGCCTTCAAAGAGTAGCTTCGTCGTTTGTCCACCGTCGCACAGCACCGAGGAACAAATGCAGGCCGCCGATAACCCGGCCGTGTCAAAGGTCAGCACAGCTACAGGCTACAGCCTGTATGGCAGCCTGGAACGCCACCAACCGGTGCTGGCCAAGCCCATGCACTCGAAAGGCGGCAGTCTGGAGCGCCATCAATCCCTGATGTCCGCTCAGAATCTGGTTTTCTACAATACCAAGCCGCCGCCGTCGTCGTCGTCGCCGCAGCAGCAGGCGCACTTCGCCAATACGGCTGAGCGCTCCAGGAGCATGGAGCGAAACACTTACTTCCACACCTACCGCCAGCAAATGAAAACCTCTATAGAGTGCGAAGCTCTGCCCGAGGAAATCTACGATTTCGGTGGTGTTGGATTAAAGACCTGTGTGTCCGCCAAACAGCAGCAGCCGCAGCAGCAGCAAAGTGCTCCGGTGATGAATATGATGCTTGGCCACGTCCAAGCCCCCGTAGATTTTATACAGGGATTACAGCCAAATATGCCAACGGACTCCTTCGGAGTTATTTCTCCGCATAGCTATGAGGAGAGCCTGCGAAATCAGCGGGAATGGGAGCGAAAATGGATGCTTCCGGGGCCCCAGAATGTGGTTGCCATGGGACCCAACGTTTCCGATGGAGCCGTTTGCATGGCCACCTTGCAAGCGGAGGCTATGGGAAATCAGGTTTGCCAATTCATTGGACACGTTACAAGCAGCCAAAGAGCTTGCGTTACCCTATTATTTCCCTCATTTCGTTGCCCCTTTTTGGTTAATTTTATTTCTTTTTTGTATATTAGTGCATTTTTGTATAATATTTTATGTATTTAGTTTAATTCTTATTGTTTGTTATTGCTCACATTAATAATAGACTACTTGTTTTGTATTTTCAGGCCAAACACAATGTTTTGGGTGAAAAGCTGCGTCAACAGCGGAAGGATAGCAATAGTGACAGCGAGTGGTTAATCCAGGAAGAAGTAAGTAGGGTATATCTGAAAAATGTGTGATACAATTATATTCTTTTTGATATATCGAATTAGAATATAACCGATAACGTTAGATTGGATATATAAAAATCGATATATCCAACCAAACTATATTTTTCTTGATATATATATGCCTACATTTTGCTAATCGAAATCGAAACTCGATATATAAATCTTGTTTACATTCTTTTTAATATATCGAACCATTATAATCGAGAGAAGATACAAAAATGTAATGTAATCGGTAATATCAATATTGATATATGTAGGAATATCATCATGCTAATCGAAATCGTAACTCAATATATAAATCTGACTTATATTCTTATTTTAAATACTATAGTGTACGAATATAATCTCAAGAAGAAACAACCAATATAATAAAATCGATAATATCGACACTTCAACGTTAAATTCGATATTTCAATACTTAATAAATCAACGTTTTCGATATTTCTGATATGATATTAAGCGACTCTCCGATTTCTGCACATTCCAAATCTTTCAGAGGCGGCGATCCAGCTCCATACCGCATGGATCCCTCAACGATCACCAGCAGCAAATGTTCAAGCTGGACTTTATGTCGGCCGGACCCTCTAGCTTGCCCGACTCCTGCTCCAACTCCAACTCCAGGCCAATGACTCCGAATGCTAATCTTCTGTCGCTAAAGTCAAACAACTCTTCGGCGGATCACTTGTCTGGCTTGGCAACGGTGAGCGATGACCAGCAGCAGGCATCTTCGAATGCCAGAAACTTTGGCGGCGTCGGCGGCGGTGCTGTGGCTTCCACTCGCCCACTGAATCGAGCAGATGACGAGGTCTATTGCGCCACAACGCTGGTGGTCAAATCGATAATGGTGCTGTCACAAGGTGTGGAGAAAGCCAATACGGAAGGTTATTTGGAACTGGTTAAGAATGTGGGCGTGAAGTTGAGGAACTTGCTCACATCGGTGGACAAAATATCGGTGCTATTCCCAGCACAGGCCCTCAAGTAAGGAATTTACTGATTTATTTAGTTATCTAAGGCTAACAAATAGTAACAAACTAAGAGCTACTTACAACGAAGTCATAGCAGCTTGGCTGTAACAAATTAATATTCAATATTTATATTGGTTTTAAGCTATCATTATCTAGGAACTTCAGGATATAATGGGCATTTATATTTGTGGAGTTGGCTAAAGTGGATATTGTGTTAGGATTGTGAAGGTATAAGAAACGTTGTAAGGTAAGGGCGGGGCAAGTGCACATGATATGGTTGGGCATTCCTGCTCAATGGGGCACAGGTTGTTTTTGGCCTGTCTGGGTGTGTGGTAAGGTTTGTGTTGCCTAAGTCTAAGTCTAGTAATAATAAGATGTTCTTTTCTAATAAAGAAATTCTTTCGTTTATCTTAGACGTTGATGCACTACGGTCACTACACTCAAGACGCTTTTGCGAAAACAGGCACGTGATGGTGAGGGCACGTGCTTGTTATGTGTTAGTAGGTACTATAAGTTGGTTATTATTAAAGTTGTTAGTTTAGGAAGGCTATCTACGTTTGAGGTTATTGTGCACATATTGTTATAATTTGCAACTAAAACTCTAAAGGGCTCATGTATTTCATAATGTGTTTGAGAGGATTGTTGGGCGTTGATAGTTTTGTAATTTTTTTATAGCAACTAGAGGTAGAGTTCTGAAGTTGAGTTTGTTTTTAATGATCGCGTTTCTATAAAGTAGAATGAATGGTTATTGTGATTGGTGATGGCAGAGATTGTGAAGAGGCAGGCATTGCTATTATATTACTCGATAGAACTGAGGATTAGGTAGACAGGAGTCAGGATTAATTAGTGCGCATTCCTCCAGCTTTGGAGTCATCAGTTTATATAAAATTATGGTTGGGATAAGAGGATTTGATGGTGTGGAAGAGTAATTATTATTTTCACTAATATCTTTTAATACTCAATAATTAATTATATTTATTGACTTGCTTCTGTTATCAGGGAAGTGCAAATGGCCCATCAAGTGCTGTCCAAGGATATGCACGAACTTGTCTCGGCCATGCGCTTGGCTCAACAATACAGCGACACTACCCTGGACTGTGAATATCGGAAGTAGGTTTACCAAATGGTGACAGTAATGTCCATGAACTAATATCGTTTTTTTATGTATATTACAGGAGTATGCTATCGGCTGCCCACGTGTTGGCAATGGACGCCAAGAACCTGTTCGATGTCGTTGATTCCATCCGAAAGCGTTATCAGCACGTCTTCCCCCCGCCAAGCACCATTAGTTGTTCTACCTTTGACTCATCAACGACAACGACCTTTAATGAATTTGGTGGACATTTGAAGTCCAGCACCTCTGGGGATCTGCTGCAAAGCACTGGGATATACGACAATGATTTGCATCAGAGCTTCAGCTCCCAGCTGCAGCTGCAAAGTGCAACCTCCACTGGCAGCGACCTAACTGGTGGCTTACAGAGAGGGATGAGCATTGACCTGGACGACCCCACAAGGTCAACGACAAACGAACCTCTGCGAATTGTCGAGGAGGCACTTAATAGCCCGGGGGAACACATGTATTGTAATACGTCCGCCTTGCATGGCCACGCGTAACTCTTCTAGTGTCTGCGCGGATAGATATTAACTTCAAGATTTATTGTACATACCTAAAGTATATATATATACGTATATATGTATATCAATCGGAACTATTCAGCGGATAATTCGCCTATCTGTACGCACGGATTATGCTATATATGTAGCTCCGAAGATACTTACTCAAAGTTTGACGAGACCCGCAACTCGGCCGGCCGCATTCTCACATCGTCATGTAGTCAAAATAATTTAAGAAATAAAGACACGTTTTTGAATGAACAAATAGAAGCTGGCTAGTAATAATATTTATAGTTACCCTTGACCCTTGAACCTTGACCCCCATCGCTAATACAACTAAAAATGTAATTCATCATCATTTTGGGTGTACTTTAAGACATTTATATTGTGATTTATATATTCTACCAATACACAAGCTTTACTCCGAGCTAATTATTTTGGTGCCAGGTTCTCGATCACAACAACAGCAAATAAATTGAATTACTAAACGAAACATTTTGTGTTTTTCTTTTATATTTATATCGAACAAAATGAAACAAATTCTAAACATTTTGAAAAGTTATTTATTTATTTATTATTATAATAAATTAAATACTTATGTAAATCTTATAGAAGCTAGCTTCCTTGGTGGGTTTTGGCGACCATTCCAATATATATTATGGCTAGGAACATGCTGGATAACCTAACCTAACCAGCTGCCAACTTAAATCTAGAAACTTTAATAATTCCCTTGTTTATGAGGGATTTTTCCAATTATTCGATGACAATTTAATATGAAATTCACTATTATAGTTTAGTTATTCTTTTTTTTTTATGATATGTGAGGGCGGAAGCTGGCGTGGTTAGATTAAAAAAGACAAACTTGATCAGCATAAAACAGATATGAATGATGTCATAAAATTTGGTAGCTATAGCTCCTATAGTCTCTGAGATCTGATGTTTCACACGGACGGACAGACGGACATGGCTAAATCGACTCGCCTGGTGATGCTGATCAGGAATATATATACTTTAAAGTGTTGAAAATGCTTCCTTTTGGACAGACAAATGGACATAGCTATATCGACGGAAATGGTGATGTTGATCAAGAATATATGTATGTATATATATATATACAATTCAATTAAAAAAAAAATTTATTTGATTTGAAATTTTGACCTTTAAACAATTTTAAATATTTTAATATCATGATGGAAAATGTGCACTTTCTTTGGAGGGAAAGACTGCACCAAGCACTCATTTTTCACCGAAAAATTTATTTATAAATAATAGACGAAATCAGTAAAAATTTGTATAAAAAGAATGTACATTTTGACATTTTCACGACAATTGGACATAGATAATTTGTTACATTCATTATGAGAGTTAAATTGTTAAAACGAGGTGGAACCTACTTCGAATTTGAATTCAGACTTATAGACCTTAGGCGGCGCTTAGTTTCCTCTGTCCGACTCTACAGTTCATCTTCTTTGAGTTCTTGAATATATTTCCACGATTGGTAGACTGATTGCGCGATGAAACCTGGTGGTAAAGTCGAGTTGGTTTTTTTTCTTAAGGCTTCCTTAGAAATTTTTAATGGCTTACATATTAATAACAATAGCAATATAACATTCGTCGCATTCGTAAAGCCTCTCCTTAAGTGCCAGTGTTTACTTAGTATGAGAGCATCTGCAACGACAAATACCACGGTCGATGGCACAATCACCACAATCCAGATCCACAATAGGAATCGTTTTTTCTGGAAATTAGTATCGCAGGACTTAAATATACGGATATATGTTAAAACTTACTTACCAGAGAGGCACCAAGTATTAGGAATATGGCTGCTATTATTCCGAAACACACGCTCACTATAAGGACTATGAACAGAGTGTAATAAACTCCATCTGTGACATAGGCCAACGATAAAGACTCCAGTATTTAATGTGAGGGATAAATATAAGAAAATTTACTATAAATCACACGGCCCAGTAGTAAGGCAAGTATTAATATTATGATGGCGCCATTTATAATGCACTCAGTTCGAAGAGGAACCCTGCAAAAATTACACATTTTCCACCAAATAATTTCTATACATAAGAACTTGAAGTTTATTACTAAGATTTTGACATTTGACTTACGAAATATAGGGAAAACCCAAGCATTTACGTTTTTTTCAACGACATTCGTTTATTAAGTTTTCAAGCGTTTAGATTTTGAAGTTTTGCATCCGTGAGCTCAATTGAAAAGGCAGAACATTCAGTTAAGAAAGCCGCTGTGCTTAAATTTGTAATGCAGTTGTCTAAAAAATCTATAATTCTGTAATGGATGTAATAAGGAAATTAAACGAAAATAAATCTATCCTTGATCCAGCAAACCAGAGGCTCGAAATATATAGAAACATTCTAGGACCCGGGAGTTGCCCAACATTATCTTTACCTTTACATACAATACATATTTCTATCATCGCCCTGCATTTCCTCATATCATCAATAGGCCTCGAATTCGGTGGAGCCGACGCTCTTATTCAATCATCGTGTCAAGCCTCAGTCCTATTTTCTCAGTCCTATTTTCTCCTATTTCTCATCTCCTATCCAGCAATCAAGATTCATTGAATCATCAATGAATGCTTGTTCTAAATTATGATGACAAAACTTAGGTTTCGTTTAGGAATCATCGATGAAATGTCGATGAATTTTTGGTCTGAATTTTGATGGCAAACCCGTTAGTGACAAACCCAGTTTTGTTGATGAATAATTTATGAATTTGCCGCTGATGACAGCCTAAAATTTCATCAGTAATTTGAATTGGGTGTCATGCATGATTCATCTACAACACCAAAGCTAATCACCTATTGATGAATTGTTGATGACAAGTAAAGCAGGAAGATTTCGCTCCGAGACTCTGGCGAAAACTGTCCTTTGATGCAAGAGACTAATTATCTTTATCAAAATTCCGATTTAATAGAAAACTCATAACTATAAAACTATAACTATATAACTATATAGCATTATATTTTTGAAGGACTCAAGGCCAAGTTTGTTGCCAAACTTAAAATAAACCCCACCAGAAAAAGCCGCTAAAAAGAGAATATCGAATGTGGAATTCTTTAATAAGTTAACATTGTCTCAAGATACAATTCCTTTTACAATTTAAATATGTAATAAATCCTTTCTGATAGGATAACTGAACTATTTAGCCGAGTCAACAAGTCATTAAATTCGATGAACATCACTTAAATCGACAAGCATTCATAAATACAACGACGTGGTTATACACTTCAGTGGAAGTACTCTTTGTTTTGTACTGTGTAATGCGAGAAAAGAAAACAATATTGGAGATTAAGGACAACGAGATTTCATGTAAATGTAGGTTTGTTCGAGTTGATTTGCTAACTTAAGTATCAAAAGAAGCGTAAATTAAGAATATATGGTACGCTCTATCCATTCCTCCAGTGTAAATGTGGCCGTTTCATTTTTCTCGGTGTCCTGTTCCTTGAAGATTTCTGTAAAGAAAGATCCATCAGATTACCATACATATATATACGCCTAGAGTTAATGTATTTTACCAATATATGTCTTAATTTTCACTGCGCACATAATGAAATCATCAAAGGCAATCTTGCCATCTCGCGAGCCATAGCGATGGCCCAAGGCGTTGAGGACGCGGTTGTTTAGATGATAGCCAGCCGAGTTAAGAGCCTCGCGCAGCTGAAATCCGGACACTCGGCCCGTGTTCTCGGTGTCATAAACCTTGAAGATGGCCTTCCATTTGGCGATTTCTGACAGCAGCACCTCGAACTCCTCGAAGCCCAGCTTGCCGGACTTATCGGCATCCAGCATGGCCACCATCGACCGGCACACGTCCTTGGAGAATCCATGCGTTTCATCCACAATTGCTGTAATAAGTTTTATTAGTTTATCACATTCATTCTTTAATCTTTTCTTTCTACTATACCATGCTGTGGTGCAGGTCCTCCATCCGCTGGATTATCCCCCATCAGTCTCTTGTTCGACTGATCGTTCATTCCCAACTGATCCTCGAAGGGTGTGCCCTTCAAGAAGGGTCCACAAATCAGGGAGAGAAGGCCACAGGCGCCGGCACCATCTTCCCCAGGACCAGCAGCCTGGGTCTCAAATGCATTATTGGGGGAGAAACGGTTGAAGACAACCGGTTTTGGCAAATCTTCAGAGAATACACTATAATTAGCCTTATTACGACGTATAAGTTGGGGCGTATGCCTTACCATCTCTCATTGAATGGTCCAAAATACGCTTCAGCTCCATCCAATCCACTTCCATGTCCTTGCCGGCAATGCTTTCGAACAGGCGACGCAAACTCTCCTTCTGCGGATCTATGGGCTTCGGTGTTGGGAATCCGGGCGATATCTTCAAAACGAAATACCTAATTAAGAGATCTTGTTGGCCACGACTTACTTACCGTATCGGCCTTGTCGCCGCCATAACCCACATGATCATCATTCTCTCTAAATGAAAGTGGAAAGTGTAAAGCGAAATGATTGATGAATAATGTGCGAATTGTTATAGAACCATTCAAACATTATAATGGCTACATAAAGGCAAGCAAACTAGTTGTGGGGCCGTCCATTTTCAAAGTATAATTCGTAGTTGTGGGTATTTCCTTTATTGTTACTTTAGAATAATATAAATATATATATATAGTTACATGGGAAAAAATACATTTAAGCAAGGGTTAAGAATAGATCAATAAAATAGATGAGTTCATTTGGATCTATATAATTTCTAACCGTCCTTTAAGAGGCTGTTGATCTACGAATTCATTTACAAGTAGCTTTGCCAGCTAAGCATTATATTCGAGTACGTTAATACTTTTCTATTCCCACTTTAGTTTCGCCAAAACTAAACAGACAGACGGAAATAACTTTCAATAACTTTGTTAAAAGTGTAAAAAACTTTAAGGGGTTACAACACTGCAGACATTTTTATAATCTCTAAAATTGTGTTATACTTCTAAGATTGTTTTAACCATTAACCATTTCCCAATTCATGACTTTTTTGAATATATATATATTAAAAATAAGCATCCTTGTACCAGTATCCTCCCCGGCAATGTTTCTTTCTTTTGCTGTTTTCCGAAAACGTGATTTTCCAATCGGCACGCAGCAGAACTCAAACAGTTGTCAATTTTTTACCCAAGAGCTTAACCCCGTCTTAAGCTTATTATTATCTAGTGAATGATGCAGGGATTTTGTCAATATAGGTTGATTAATTAACTCATTTATAATTCACAAAAAAAAAAATGAAAATCGACAACTGGTTAATCAAACATTTGTCAGTTTCACATATATCAATATTTAAAAAAAAAACCCCTGTTCATTCACTAGCCAGTTATCCAACTCAAGATCCCAGTCTTCTTACTCAATGTATAGAAATATCAAACTGGAATCTCTCACTTAACTTTTTCATAGAATTCCATTAGCTTGTCCACTCTAATGAGAGTTCATTATTTAGATTCAATTGCGCAGCGGTCCTCCTAATGGAAACTAAGCTGGGTCCTCTTAAAGTAAACACTAAACCCCGGTCAACCTAAACTTTAACGCCCGGTCAACACCCGGTTAACTTGTATTAATTATGTTTATGTTTTGTATTTGGTTGAGGTCTGCTGCGCGCCGCGGAGCTCTTCGGGCAAACATTGTACAGGATAACAGTTGGGTGGACGCCGTTTTAGATTTTTTAAGTACAAATTATAATCGAAATTGGTCTTCTATAGTGTTGTAACCCCTTTCAAAAGAATACTGTACGCGTTAAAATAAAAGAAAAAATATGCATGCACTGATCTCTGTCATCCAACCATCGGGAATGTGTTTTAGGGGTAAAGATTCAACAAACGATTTTAATTCAACATTGTCTAGCGCTAAAATTAGAAATATATACTGTAGTCACATACCCACATATTGCACTTTAGAAGCTTTTGAGTATTTGAAACCCGAACGAACGCATTATCTCTAATATACAAACTCATTTTGGTCATTGTCTACATTTACGTACTCCATGTTGTTTTGCGTTTCGGAGAATACTCGAATGATGAACTCGCCCTCCTCGTTCGGGTCGAAAGTGGACGGCACAATCAGGTAGTGGCCAGGCGGCAATTTAAAGCGGGCGCATACCTGTAAACAAATCGCAGAATACCAGGTTGCTCAAAAGGTTTAAATGGTTTAAATAATTGCAAAACATACTTCACGAGTGTTGATAAAGTGAGGCGAACGTCCCACCGAGGATTTGTACCTGAAGAAGTTCAGGCCCTGCGGACGGTTCTCCAGTTCGCGATCGCTGAGACCGTAGATGGCGAAGCCAATCGTCAAGCACTCCATGCCCATATTCCGTTTCGATCTGCGATTCTTCTGCATCAGGGCCACAATCACCGTGCACTGGCCCTCCTCGTCCTCCTCGTCGGGGTCCGCCAGGGAGATGATATACTGGGGATTGTGCCAGAAAGTGTCGAGGAAGTTGCGGCAACCGCCGGCAGTGACGCCGGGTGTCCACTCGCCCTCGTACATGGACATCTCCCACTTCCTTTTGCCGCTGTTCTGCTGATCCTCCGTCAGCGAGTCTGGCGACAAATTGCAAATCTAAATAATATATGTTAGCCATTTATACTGTTGTAAATGCTTAAGACCTACCTCCACGCGATCGAAATGACTGAGGAAGTCCTGGAAGGACATCCAGAACTCGCCATCTCTATCGAAAGTGAGTCCAATCTCGTTCTTCTGATCCTCGGGTATATACCGCCATTCGGGCGAGCTGTCACTCCAAGGACCATTCCACTCGGCCTCATTACCCCAAGGATTACGCATTCGTATCATCGGAATCTTGCCCTGGCGATTTGGCGTTACGATGTCAATAAGGCAGACCTTGGTAATGGAGTAAGCGTGACCGCGAATCAAACCCTGGGGAGTTTCGGCCTCCAGGACATTGGGATCCGGTTCGATGGAGCAGCCCATCATGGAGTTGCGATCAGCGGCCTTTTGTAGGATTGAAAAGAGATTACCGGGGGCCTCCTTCAGATCATACCACTCGCTAACGCCGCCCGTGAAATCCTCCATGGCCTCACACGTGCTGCCGCCCTTCAGGGCCTCGTAGGAACCGTGAAGTCTGTGGGGAAATGCATGCCATTAAGCCATACAATTAGTGACATTAACTTGGCTTACTTCGCATATGCCTTCTCCAGCAGGGCACTCCAGAACTCATTCTTCTCTGTGGAGTGCATGTACATCAGCTCGCCATTGTAGGTGGGCAGGCGGTCATCCACAATGACATCCACCCATTTGCCTTTTAATTACAATTAATTAGGGATATGCACAAGCCTCTGGTTTAAATTAATAATTACCATACTGCCAGAAGCGGAAGTGGAAGATGCCAGCGTAATTCTCCTCGAAACTCTGTTCTGGCGGAATAACGCGGAAGAACAAGTTCGATTCCTGCGTCAAGTTGGCAGTGGCAGCCAGGAGCCAGCAATCTCCCAGCTCTCCCTGCTGGACATCAAAGCGAGAGTAGCCCTCCACGAAAAATTGAGGATTCTCAGCGATTTCCTTTAGGAATTAAATCAGAATTATTATTACTATTAAGGGTAGGTGGAATTTATGACTTACATGAGGTCGCAGCCATTCGATATGACGATCTGGACGCCGCGAGAATTGCAGGGACTCGTTCGAAGCCGGAAAGAGTGGATCCTCGAAGAGGGAACCGCTGGAAACGCAGCTATTCAATATTGTCTCGTAGTCCTGCACTTCGGAGTAGGGTCCCAGGTTCGAGCTCTTTTCGCCCAGCTACAAAAAGTATCTGGCATTAGTTAGTTATTCAAAAACTGTTCGAATTTGTTTGGAAATTATTGTAATAGCTGTATGTACAGAGTATGTTTGTGTAATGGAGTTTATAAGAGTATTGATGCTTCTTTGTACAAGTTATAAAAAAAAAAAACAAAACACAAGGACAACACACAGAACGACACTTTGGCAGCACACATTATCCTTCAGATGGAATTGTGTCAATGCCATAACGATGACTGCAGTAAGTACTTACGTTCCCATAGTACAACGCTTGAGAAGATTGGGAGGATTGCAATGGTTGCTAATGTTCGAATGGAATGTATTGTATTGGGTTAACATGCATATGGATAGCTCAATGAATCGTATAAATGTATGTTTGTTTAGCCCTGTATATAGTATGTTGGATCGAATGATAACCCTTGGGTTCAACTTACAACTCGCATGTTCTTAATGCTCGGCAGAACCCGCTTGGTGTCGGCTTCCTTCTTGATGAAGATCTCATTGATCACCGAACCGACCACATCCTTGGCGGCACCCATGGCTGCCTCGCCGGCCGCGTTGAGGAACTCCTGGCCCGCTTGCCGCAAGAAACCCTTCAAGTCGTCCATGATGGCTCAGATATCTAAAATTAGAGGTGCCGTCCGAGATTAAAAACTCATTTATATACATTTGTTGCGCCAATATTGCTATCTAGTTAAGGAAAATCCAGATATCGCTTCCATATTTACTTATGGGCTTAGAAAAGGAATTAAAAACACACCCCGTGGCATAAATATGGGGTTAAGAGCGTGTATTAGGGCAGCGTTAATATTCCCAACGTGACTCGCGAGTTAAATTAAATTACTTAAATTCACGCAACGAGCATTAGGTTTATTCAAACAGAAATTATACTTTGGAGACTACGAATTCCTCGGTTCGCACCCAAATATAATTCAAACGCATATGTTCAGCTCTACATATATCTATATAATATATATGCTACATTGTGTGACATCATTCGGAAGCATGAGATTCTCTAGTGACTCAAAGGGTGTGCGCCATTCGGAAGATTCAGCCACATCCCCTGCCCAGATCCCATTTTCCGCCGTGACATTGGCATTGAGTCCGGAACTACTGTATACTAAATAGGGTATTATATCGTAAATTGGCCTTTAATTGGGGCAAAATATGCTAGGGCCCCCATCTGCCACATACGGATGATTGTTGTCGCCTAGTATATAGAATCATTGGTAATTCTACTGCGAAACCCAAACTGGTTTGGTAATTAATGCATTCTTTAAGCCTGGCTCACTCCCGTGACCAGCGAGTAAGCAAACGGGGCACTCGGATGCCCAGAATATCGAATTGATTCACTCTTAAAATATATATTTGCCCATTTCCAAATAGACCTTGATTTTCGTCCCAGAGAGAGCGATATTCGAATCACGCACTTTCACTCCCCGAAAATCACAACAGCAGCGGAACGATAGCGAACGGTTGAATACCTTCACAACAGCAAGATATTTACTCACTAAACAAATATTTATAAACGTATCTGGATCCAAACACCTGACTGCCGGTACCAGTTATCGAATAATCAGTGCTGTCTGCCGATGATTATCGTGAGAAGTCGCTGTGAAGTTTAAGTCTATAAAAACTGCTTTCATAATATTACTTCTAACAACATCGAAATACAAATTTATATCTTTTAATAATTAATTGTATATTCGGTTCGCCTTTAATCAATTATGCTTAATTAATCAATTAAAATTAGTCTTAAAAAATTATTGTGCTCGTATATAACATATATTTTGAACATAAGAATGTAGGTATTTTAATAGAAATTTATTTAAATAAATTAAGGAAATTAAAAGGTACATATTCGTACATTCTGCCAACTGTTTTCGACTTTTCGACATTTGTACCTATGAGTCTCTTGATATCGCATCGTCGATAAGAGTGGCAAATTTTACTTTTCCAAGTTCTCTACCTTAATTCGATATATCACCTTTTTTAAAAGCATTTTGGTACGGACACACTGACTCAAATCTGCCACGCACACAGATGCATTTTCATAACGTCAACGAGATTACGTTTAGTTCACTTACGTCTTTTGTTACGTCTCATTTATTTTGGTGTGACCAGATGACGAGGCGGTGCAGATCCGCTCTTTTTCCAACGAATTTCAGTAATAAACGGACACCGATACACATCACGCGCAACGAATTTTATTTCCGTGAAATTCAGCATTTAAAAATTGTAAGCAGTGGTTTTTCCCGCATCAACATGCCGAAAAATTTGTCGCTTTAAAATAGAGTCAGTTTTGATATCAGGAAATTAGATTATAAACCCGAAAACAACCCAGCAGGGCTCATTGATTTTTTCATGGCGTTGCCGGTGATGGGACGCCGTTAATACACACGCACGAATGTGTGTATATGTTGCGGCGGGCGCTTGTGTGTGAATAAATAATATGACATAATCGACGTGTGCGGCTTAATTGACATGGTTTTTGTGCGATGAATACCTAAAAGTGCCAAACGAGCGCCAAAAGAAGCGTTTTTTGTGGTCAGAGCGGCGAAAAGGACTTGTCTTGTACCGCTATTCTTCCCATACGCTTTGCTCCAAATATTCGTTCCTCCCAACACGCTCTCTTTCTCACACACACACACACGCACGTATATATTTGGGCGTTGCAGGAAGACGTGCCTCTCTTACCTCTCGCGCTCTCTTGGATCTTTTTGCGCAATCCGAGATTTCTGCTCATCAAAGTTAAAACTCTTTAATTGTTCACAAAATTAAGTTAAATCGGGCTTGAATTAAAAAGCGGGAGTTGCTGTGAGTTGTTTTTTGACTGCACCCACTTGGCGTTGCCTAACACTGCCCGCCCGCTCGCTCTCAGTCCGGTTCTCTTTTGCGTTTCATTCTTCGTCCATTTGTCAACGTGCGCTGTTCGTCGGTCCGCAGAATTTTGATTAAGTTCGTATAGTCAAATACCTATTTTCACACTTCTTGGCCGTAGTGCGGTGCATTAAAGATAATTATTTAGCGTTTTTGGTGCTGTGCAAGTGCCGTTAGCAGCGGCGCCATCTTTAAAAAATATTAACAGTTATTTACTGAAGTGAAGCGAAGTCAAGGAAGCGGCATTCTTGAAAATTAAAAAAAGAAATTTTGCCCGATTCTACCAAAAGTTAATTCTATTAAATTCTCTCCCCTCTCCCTCCCCCCTATTGATAGTCCCTCTGCGACATATGTGTGTTTGTACGAACGTAATACCTAACGAAAAGTGAGTGTGACCGTTGTATGTGTGACCTGTGCCAGCGTTCCAGCCACTGGGAGGATCGACGAACTACGAAAATAAAACGAAGAATACCGGTAAGTGGAGGCCCTTAAATCAAAAGTAGGCTATGAAAACGTGATATTACGAGGAACTATTCATTCGCTCTTACTGTTATGATGAGCGGCAATTGCTGCCCGGTGACGCCATCTTTTGTGCTCCTCTAATAAGTGTTGTTTTTGTTTTTTGGGTTTGGTCAAGCACACGCAACACACTGCGTGCGAGTGTGTTGTTTGCTTTGCTGTTATGCTTCGAGCTTGATGTTCTAGTCATTTTTCTTTTCTCTCTCTCTCTCTCCCTGTCCCACTCTCTTTTTGGGTGGGTGTGCGATTTGGATGTGTGCCTGTGCGTGTGCTTTTCCTTTTCCTTTTCACATGATTCATGCATCTCTCCCTAAGACTTTCTATGCGCTTGTCAGATTATAGAGAAATACAGTAGTGGCACGTCATACGGGTTTTTGAGGTCTCAGCCGTAGCTTTTATCAGCAATTTGTTGCCACTCGCAAATACTCGCAACCATTGCGAATCTCGGGAGTGTGTCTAATGCACTTGGCTGTCGCTAATAAATCGCCTGCTGGCGCGCATCTGTTGTTGGCAAGTTTCGTTGTGACCCACTTTTCCAATGCTGGTCTCTTGGTCTGGTCTCTGCCGCCGCCTCTCTTTCGCTCTTCTAAGCCTTTCGCGGTTTTAGCCAAGTAAATGGCGAAAAGCAGCAACAAGTGATAAACAGATTTGTAAATATTGGAAACTTGTTTAGCCGATTTGTTAGACCTGCAAAAGTATGTTCTTGCAGTAGATTTTAGTTTTGTACATTTTTCTTTTAGTTAAAACTTGTGTATCTAAAATGTTTAATTTCTGATGTTAACAAAGCAGTGATTCAATTAATCTAAAAACTGACTAACATTTATTAAAACAAATATATATCACAAGAAAAAAATAAATGTTCAGACGTTGCCTTTGTAGCTGAATTTGTATGAGGACAGTAATTCTAGTTACCTGTTACCTGGCAATCTTATCAGAAGGGCATGCCTTGTTGTTGTTGCGCTTTCTGGTTAGATTGCGGTTCCGATACAAGTACCTGTAAAGTGGGTCTACACAACAACGAATTCTTAAGGTTACAATGAGTACAAGGATTTCATTTTCGCATAACCCCGTTCAATTCAAGATGTGATGATTTCATACGAGTATTTCCTGCACACTCTCTCCGCTCCCTCCTCATATCAAAATCTAAAATTCCATTTCGCGTGCTCTTTCAATCGCCTGATAAATTTTTAGCTACCTTTTGTATGCCACATGACGTCATTTCGCACACATTGCTTATATGAAAAAATACAAAAAAAAAAAAGAAGAAAATTTGCTCTTTTTGTTGGCTAGCTTTTGTTGCTAATTCGAATACATACACACACAAACACACAAATGGGCACATGGACAGTGGGCTTTATAATTCATTGCTTATGCTTCCCTCGTTTTCGTCCCCTTATCACTTCCCCGTGTTTATTTTGTTTGTTCCTCTTGCTCCGTTTGTCCGTTTTCAATTCGCAAATTAGACGTGACTCGCGTTCGTTGAGGTTTTCAATTGTTCATTTATACTTTTTTCGGTTGCACACCGCAAGTTGCATTGCGAGAATTTCCGAAAATCGTTGAGGCATTATCTGTATCCCATATGTATTGTAATTTTACATTTAATTCACAGCAAAGGCAAAAAAGAGTGCGCGATAGCAACAAAAACAGGACAAAAACCGTTGTTTATTGTCGCTTTCCGCTACGAATTTGTGAGAGTGAGTGAGATGGCAGAATATGTGACCGTGTGTCTCTCTTTAACGGGAGGAAGTGCATAGTTAAAACTGTAAACAATTGTCAAAGAACCTAACCTACAAAATGTGTTTGCATTGAAACGCGTCGGAAATACAAAACGAAAACCCGAACGAGAAACGGTGACGGTGACACACAAACAATAACAAAAGAAGAAACTAGAAGCGAGAATGCCAAAGATAAGAAAAATGCACTTCAAGTGGAGGAAATCCCGGCAGTCAATCCTAACTTTCTAACTTTTATTTGAGGCGTGTCCCGTGTGTCCCTTCCCAACCGAATCCGACAATGCAAATGCATTTTCTGTCTGATGGGTTAACGTCGGACCTAATGACTCTTGATTGGGAATTGGAAATTGTTTATCCAAGCGTGTGCTTATCAAATTTCCCACTGACGTCACATCACGCCGGTGATTAATTGATTTCAAAAAGACGCCTTTGGGTGGGGGGCTTCATAATTGTGACGTTTACTTTGATTAATGCGCTTTCTTGAGCCTATCTCCGACCAAAACTTGAATTTTTCTGGCATAAATAAGTTAAATGGAAACTTTAATGAATTATTTAAATTTTAAAATAAACAAAATTAAATATAAATACTCTTATTTAGTTTATTTATTTAAATTAGGGGAATAAAAGGGTTATAAACGTGCCAAAACAATTCAGATTTTGTGGTGACAAAACCAGACCGCCTGCAGTCTGGCAACACCGGTTGCAAATAAAAATAAAAGTACACTTCAAAATTAATTAAACTCTCTCTACTCGTAAATAAAATTGTCGCCTATCGTATTACTTGCTGTCACCAAAAACCAGTTTATCTAAAAGCTGTTTTTATGGGGAAAATACCATAGGCTTAAAAAAGTGCTATATAATTGCCTGGAGTACTCAAAAAATAGCTTTTACAAATAAACAAAAATGAATTTAATGACTTCTGCCTGAAGTAACAGTGCTTTCAAGCATAACAAAAACGGTCTGGCAACACCACACACCAACTGCCACCAAAAACAAATTTGTCTAAAAGCAAACGCTTAAAATTGATGGCTCCCAGAAAGTCAAACATAAAAAGAAGTGAACCCTGGTTGTTGCCCCAAAGCCAATTGCAGTGAAGATGCAACAGAGAGGGGGAGAATGAGAGCGAGAGAGAAGGTAGTTGGAGAAAGGGGGAAGGACAGAGAGAGGTAGATAAAAGAGGCGTACGTGCCAAGCTTCAAAACAGAGACACAAGCGAGATTAAAAAAAGAAGAGAGATGTTGCTGCTGGCTAAACAACTGCAGCTCATCAATAAAACAGCAACAACAACAATAAACCAGACACAACACGGCAAGAGAGATGGGGTGAAAGAGAGAGAGAGAGACAGAAAGAAAGAGACAGGGCAAGAGGCAGAGACAGCAATAACAAATGTACAGTTGCAGAAGCAGCAGCCGCATCAGCCAACAAAAACAAAAACAAAACTGCTGCAACAAAACATAAATCTTGAAAGAAAACAAGGCAGGAAAGAATGAAACTTGAATACCCTGCAATGGCATCATTGAAGATTTTAAAGGAGTTAACATTAAAAATAAAAACATTTTAATGTATTATTGTTAAATTCTTGCAATCCTTCCTTTTTTTTTAATTCATTCCTGAAAACATACTTGTTTTGGCTTTATAAAAGGAGGGTCTCACATCGGAAGAGCATATTCTGAAGTTCAGTTTTCTGTTGTTATTCAGGCTTTTAAAGCTACGAGACCCGCAGAAGATGATGAGAGGCAAAAAGGCGCGACGACAATGTGGATAATTATACCGAAAATGTTCGGAGGCGAAGGCAAGGAAAAATGTAGACAATTTCTATAAAGATGGGAAGAGACAACGATGATGATGGAGCTGTGTGCCTGCCTGCATTTCTTGCCTTCTTTAACATCGCTTGCTGTCATTTCTTCTGCTGCGCTTGAACTTCAATTGAATTGTTTCTTCTGTGTCTTCTGGGACTCTGTTTCTTTGTATTTGTGTGATCCACCGTTCTCGGTCGGCTGAAAGTGATTGAAAGCCTGTTATTATGGCGGCCTGATCCGACTGAACTAAATTTAAATTGGAATTTAGGCTAATTTCGTTCTCTCCCGCTTGTGGGGGCGTGGGAAATGGTTCCCTTGCCGCCAGTTGTTGTTTTATGTTCTCCTCTCTTCCTTCTCTCTCCTGAAATTGCCACAATTTGTTGTAATTAATGTAAATACTAGAGAATTAAATGTAATTGGCTTTGGTGGCTTTTAAACGTGACAAGTGGCTGACCATAATGTACATCTAATTGCATTGCAATCGCTATTCCTCCAACTTCCAACTGGATTGCCAATAGGAAATTCTCTACCGGATATAGCCATAAAACTATAACCTAATCAGTGGTGACGTGGAGAGTACTGACCGGAGAGGTTAGCTTAATTTAATCATATTAAATGGATTGAATTTTATGTGCAAATTATAACAATATGTGCTCTCACAGGTAGATAGGCTTTAATCTTAATCAACTTATCGCGCCTACTACAAGCTAACCCTAACAAGCACGTGCTTGGTGTCGCAATTGCCACTGAGTGTACTGACCGTAGTGCATTAACGCCCAAGAAGGTATCTAAATTACAGCAAATTAGGCTTTCTTATACAACGAATTTATAGCTTTGCCTTCTGAAAACTAGGTTGCAATAAAAAACTGCACTTTCGGCTACTAAAATTCTCTGCTAGTTGATATTTCCTCCTTTTAATGATTTGCTAGCTAACCCACTTTGCCGAGCACAAATGTCAATAAAAATCTGGTTTTCAAACAACTTCTCTTCAGTGCAACATTGCCAAACACCGAGGGCAACAATAAAGCTCTATAAAAAGGCCATCATCATTATCATCATCATATAACAATAGAGCCAACAACAAGTCAGAGTCGAGTTGAGTCCAACAATAAGCGCAAACGTGTTGCTGCATAAATGAATTCATAATGCAAAACAAAAAAAGATATTAAAGAAAAGGAAACAACAATCGAGGGGGAGAGAAAAAGCGAATTGTGCAGCACACGAAAGAGGCGGCTTACATAATCGTTTATAGCTTCTATTCAACACGCCGATCTCGGTTTGTAAATCAACACCAGAAGCGGCTGAATTGCGTTACCAATGTTTCGTGTCTGGGCTTTCACGCAGAAACATTTAGAGCGCGTTTATTGGCCAATTTCAGACTGCAATTGTGCGTGGCAAGTATAATGTGCAGATCACCTGAGCGCATCGGAGAAAGGTGTAATTAATTTAAATTAATATTTTGGCATAATGTTGTCTGCTTATCAGCTCATAATTCAGTAATTTGTATGCTAATTTTTTTGTTTGTTTGGCCAATTTCGTTTCGCACAGAAAAGTAAATATATTATTTACATATTGAAATATACTCTCAGTTTCCAAGTGGAGTTAATGAAGACTACGTTTTAAGAAATCATTAAAATATTCAACGGTGTATATAACATTTAGAATTCATAACTAGTTCTAGATTCAATGAATGCTGACGAAAGAGATTGATTGGCTATCTTTAGCACTATTCCAGTATTCAAAATTAAATTTGGAACTACTCTTTTCGGTCGATGCAAAAGTTAAAATTAAATAGCAATTTCAAATTAAATTAAAGAACAAAAAGAAAAAAGGAACATATTTAAAATTATGTATCGATATTTCGCCGATGGTATTTCCAGCTCTACTATTTCTGTTGGTTTTGCAAAAACTACGTCTAGTTTTAAATCTACGTAGGAATTTAGTCCTATAACTATATATTTAATGCTTTAAAAAAAATATTATTACTACGCTCTCATAAAAAACAATCTAATTATTATTGTCTCTAGGCAGTGATTTTTCCTCTTTCAAAGAATTCCAGGCCGAAATAGCCTCCCCCTCGATAATTCAATTATTTTATTTTGTTTGCTGGGAGCGTCCGCTATCTTTGAGTATCAGAGTGTGTGTGTCTCTGGGCAAAGCGCAATATAAAATAGCGAGTAGTACGAAAATATTATAACGCGCGCTAACTAAAAATATTCACATGACATCATCGAGCAGAGGCGCTGACCGCAGCGTCAACGTTGGCAGAGCAGAGGCAGCATCTGAACAGCTCTCTGTTCTGTGTGTGAGTGTGTGTGTTGGAAAACGGGAAATCTGTTTGCTGAGTAAAAGGGAAAATGCTCACTTCTCTCTCACTTCTTTGTACTGAGTATTTTTTTTATGTTTATTTGGCCAAAAACACAAACAAATACTAAACAACTTCTGTAAGCCAAAAATGATTCTCCTAATAAAATCATAAAAATAAATTGAGCTGGAAATCGGATTAAAGTTTCAAGGAAACGATTTGGTTTTTGTTTATATATTATGTTAATAAACTGGAAATTAAAACATATTTGTTGGTATCATTAAAAAGTTCTCCTATATGAAAAGTAAATTGTATTTATTCTGTGGGATTTCCCCGCCCTTAAACATCTGCTGATTATGAATATAATCGTAACTAACCTTTAACCCTCTCTTATTTATTTTCAGATAAATCATAAAAGTATTATAAACACGCAACAAATTCAATTTTAAGGTGAGTTTTCGATATAATCTTTTTTTTTGGATTGACATCAGAAACACGCCCAAAAGTCAAGTGCAAAGCAAATGAACAGAAATCGTAGCAAACAAGTCTCGAGCTAGAGTCGTCCCCCTCTATTTACATTTTTTTTGTATATATATTTTATCTGTTGGCACATATTTGAGTTGGGTTTTTGCAATGATTGAGATTGAGGAAATCGGTTTCTCTTTGGATTTTATTGACACTTGTTTGCTTAGGAGAAACGTGCAAAAAAAGACAGAGAAGAGAGGAAGCCGCACCTAGCTAAACTTTGAACTTTTTGCTTACGCCATACTTGAGCGATATCTAATTGAGTTCCGCGTTTTTTTCCTTCTATTTTCTGTCTGTATTGTTTGCCAAACTAATTGAGAACTAATCGAGGTCACGACCATCAAAGGTAGATAAATAATTTGTATTAATGGCACTCAAGCGGAGATTTTTGTCACAAAAGTTTTGCATATACCAGAGGTTCATGATGCATTATTTCATAATCAACAACTAACCGATGATGTCACGGGGCGGGCCTTGTTTCCGATAAGCTATATGAAAGAGAAGTTATCTCTGATTTTGTTGGGTTTACTTTTAACACATGTATGTGTCGTGTAATTGATATGCAAAGTAGCTTTGACTCTCTCCTGTTTGGCTTTATCTCTCAGATAAGATCTCTTTACATGCCACGCATAACTTCACCTCTAACTCAATTAAGCATGACCTTTGTTTCACTGGATTGTTTTTCGTACATCATCATCCTCGTACACTCTTCGTTCTCTCTTTCTGCTTCGGTTGAAATTGAATTAAAAGCCACTTAAGCGTTGAGTCTGCCTGGCGCTTTTTATAACGTTGAACTGTTCCATATATGTCCACATATATATGCATATATATATATATACAATGTATATATCGTCGGCTCTATGGGTACTGCATAAATTTTGATTTACCCTTCGGGCATGGTACACTGCCTGCCAGCAGCAGCAATAAAGGGAGCAATAAACAGAGCGACAGCGAAGAGAAATTCCCGACATGAGGATTGGATCGTTTTGCGTTCATCTAGCACTTTCATAAATGGGTCATTGAACCAGACTTTTGTGAGACCAGCAAACTCTGGTTCTCTTTCTATATTTTTATTATTATTTTTTGGCAATCGTGGTAAACAGTTTTCTTTAATTTTCGCTTACTGCTTCTCGGACAGAGAAAAGAAACTGAAAAGATATATTGCACGCTTTAACGAGCTTTCGAGCTGGAGGAGGGCGTTCTACGGTGTTTTCCCTTAGCAGAAACTATAAATTAGCCTTCGGTTGTAAATCAATCTGTAAAGAATTTGAAGTATTTAAATAGGAAACTAAAATATAGGTGTAATTTACTAGATTGTATTGTATTTCCCAGTCTCCAAAAAGATTGCTTAATTTATTTGAAAAGAAATATCTCAGAGAACAGAAAAATATAAATAATTCATATATTGATGATTGCTTTAGTCCTGGTCGGCTGTCTTCAACCCTTGAAAAACTCATTCTAAAATTGCTAAACAAACCGGAACTCGACTGTACCGGCGACGGTGGCGGTGTTATTAAAACCCCATTAAATGCAGTAAAATATAATATGTGCTCGTATCAAGATTAAGTTACTGTCGATATGGACATGTGTGTGTCGATGGGCTTTCCATCGATTATCCTGGAACCTTAAACTAACCGTAAACACGCAGCAGGCTCTGGCAGGAGTTGCCATTGCCACACGTCGGCGGCAGTCGCGTGTAGTTGGGGTCACCGCAGGCAGCAGGGTTCAACGACCAACCACCTCAACCCTCGGGACAAGTGAAATGAGGCGCGATTCCTTATGGAAATACCTGTCTCAAGCGCACGCCCACCTTTTTATTGGGCTTTTCCTTATTTTCCCTTACTATGTTGGTTTCATTTTTATTATTTTTTCTCGTTGTTGTTTTTGTGGCCGGCATTTTCATTACCGCGTCGTGTTGCTATGCAATTTGGAAAAAACCTTCGGCGCCACAAAATGACAGAATATATCAGAATGGTGGCGCCAACAATTCAGTTTGCCGGCCGGGAAATGCTTCCACGCGATTCGTAAAAATATATCCTTGGAGAGTGGGTGGGTTGGTTGTTGTTCTTGTGCGCTGCTTATGCTTGCCTTTCGTTTTGAGTTAATGACAGGAAGTGACGTCATTTCATACCAAGGGGATGAAGTTTTATTTGCTCGATTTTAAGAGAGTTGGTTGTTGTTGTGGTGGAGGGCGAAAGGTTCTGGGTGTGCGACATTGTCCTGGGTGATGTCATACTCCACAAATATGATTATTTCAGCCCCCATTTACGGGTATTACCTCGAGTAACAAGCACGACAAAGAAAATAAGGAGAATAACGAAATATAATTCGTTTTCTTTCAAGTAAAAATCAATACATTTAGTTTGTAGATTTTATAGCTAAAATATTTAATTTTAAATATTAGCAAACGAATGATGGCTTTTAATCCATATATTCCACCATTCACTGAACATAATTTATGAATTATCCACGATGGACGTCACCCAACCTCAACGACTGTGTGCAGATTTCAAGTTTATTTGGCAATTTTACAACCAAAATTTATGTGAATCAAAAATACGAAAATTGGCCAAGCTTTTTTTCTGGCCCTTGGCCAACTGAGTCAAAGACGACACCGAAGAAGCGTCGGTATAAAAAAATACACTTTGTTCGGTTTACAAGAGGCTTTGGCTTACATCAAGGGCAGAAAAAAGGCAGAGAAAAGGGCACAAACAAATTGTTTGTTGCGAGACGCAATTCATTTTCCTTTCGTTCAACTTTTTCTTCTGCTGCTGCCTTGCCCACTTGTTGTCACTTTAGTTTTGTTTTCCCCGCCACTAGCAGCAGCTGAAATTGTTGTATTTATGCAGTTTTCTCGAGTCTTTTCTTCACTCACACATACAATGGGCGTTGGCGCCGCCAACATTGATGAGATTTATGTGCGGATTTTGTAATTCAAGCCACGCGACTCACACGCGACTTTCGGTAGCAGGCCAGCACTGTGACTGGGACTGAGTCCAGAAGATAAGTACAATAAAGTGAAGTAAGGAGAGGGAAGAGCGAGCAGCAGGAGAGAACAAACGAGCGGACGGGTTCGAGGCAGACAAGCTGGCAGCAGCTTGTTAGCAAAACAAACAAAATTAGCAAGACCCAAGACCAAGAGGCGGACGGCGGACGGAAAAGCCTCTCGGCTAGACCCGCTGCTGCTACCACCTTATTAAGAAATTCCACACACACGACAGCCACTGTGTCTGAAAGTGAGAAGAGATAAACGCCAAAGACAGAAATTAAGACATTTCGGTGATGACAGGTCCAAAGATTAGACACAACTCGTGGGGCTTGACTGGACGGTCTTCAAATAACTGTTATTAAGATTAGCAAATTAAATTTCTACATAAATAGAAATTAAATGGAAAAAAGAGTAAAAGTTGTAAAAGGAAAAAAAAAAAAAAGATTCAACATGTTTCCGCCCGGGATCGAACCGGGGGCCTTCTGCGTGTTAGGCAGATGTGATAACCGCTACACCACGGAAACAGTTGAAGGCGGGCCAACCAAATGCTTACTACGTTATTGTACTTCATGAGTGGAACGGATGGGAAAAGGTGGAACACAGACATAACTTGCGATTTCTTATTTTCCCTCGTCGTCGAAGTTTGTATTTGATGCTTTTGTTTACTTTTGTTGTTTCATAAAATTCCTGAGTGGAGTTGATTTTCCCTACAAATGTGTGTATATGTATAATCTATAAAAAAAAAAAAACGACAAGTCATACGATTTAATAAACGTTCCTGACTGCGATTACTCGTTTCTTGCAAAATTACAATTTATTTGATTTTTCAGTAAAAACGCGTTTGTATACGAGTTTTAATAGTTCCTCTAAAGTTTAAAAGAACCAAAAAATTATAAAATATGGAATATTTATTAAATAAAATAAAACTAAAAAAAGTTTCAACCTGTTTCCGCCCGGGATCGAACCGGGGGCCTTCTGCGTGTTAGGCAGATGTGATAACCGCTACACCACGGAAACAGCTGGAAACGGCCTAGCTAAATGCACATTACTAGGTTTTATTAGAAAAAGCTAATCATTATTTTGTAAAAAAAATTAAATTGGTCAAAAAGAATTTATTTAATAGGTCAAATTAAAAATGTGCTTTTTCTTTGTCACCTTATAAAAAAAAATATATATATATTTTTTTAATATTATTATATGCTTAACTTGATAAACTGTGAAGATTTGAAAAGATTCGCCTTCAAGTAGATGCCCGGAAGTTTAAATATTTTAAATTTAAAAATAAATATAAAAAAAGATAACATGTTTCCGCCCGGGATCGAACCGGGGGCCTTCTGCGTGTTAGGCAGATGTGATAACCGCTACACCA